>VONZ01001748.1:0-101949 GCA_012976165.1 Labeo catla | reverse complement strand
CTCAGAACACCTTAGCAACCTCACAGCAACACCCTAGAAACCACAAATAACACATTAGAAACCACAAAGAACACCTCAGCATTGTAGCAACAGACCAACAATCACTCTGAACAATCGCATAGCAACACCCTAGAAACCACAATATTACCCTACAATAGTGGAAAACACCAACAATCTCTCAGAACACTTAAGCAATTGCATAGCAACACCCTAGATACCACAAATAACACCCTACAATAGTGGAAAACAGCAACAATCACTCAGGGGTGCGTTTCCCAAAAGCATCGTTAGCTAACTATGGTGGTTAGGTCCATTGAACTCTATTAGTAATGACGGAACTTGTGACCATAGTTGGTTTTGGGAAACGCAGCCCAGTACAGCTTATCAACCGCATAGCAACACCCTAATCATAGTGTAATCATACGCTTCAGTAACCAGCCTACTGATAAGACATTTTTTTATAAATGTGTTTATTTATTTTATTATTAAATAGAAGGTAGGCCATAAAGACTTGCCGAGTCACAGGACTCAAGTCCAAGTCAAGTCTCTGTTGTCATTGTTGTCAAAGTCTAAGTCGAGTCGCAAGTCTTCTGTTATTATGTCAAGTCAAGTCACAAGTCCTTAAATTTGGGACTTGAGTCCGAGTCAAGTCTCGAGTCATGTGACTCGAGTTCACAACTCTGCCCTACAATAGTGCAAAACTCCAACAATCACTCAGAACATCTTAAGAAACCACATATCAATACCCTAGAAACTACAACCAACACCCAACAATAGTGAAAAAAAACCCAACAATTAACGGGACGCGGCAAGCTGTGAAATCGCCGTGCGGCTGCCGCCTTCTCTTGTAGTGGAAGCGTTTTGTGCCGTTGAGGCGGTGTTCGCGACACGGTCTCAGGGCGGATATTAACATTGTTACAGCTGTCAAGGTCACATTTGTATTTACTAAAAACTAAATAAAACGTAATGGAAATCTGTGTTTGTGTCATCCTGTCATTAATTATTGTCATTATTATTTTTTCTGATTGGCACAAGTGGAGTTTTTTTTAAGAATTGCTTTAAGAGCATAAAAACAATCTTCTCCAATCAACTGTCTGTTATAGGTTAAATTAGGTTACTTTTTTTTACTTTGATGTATTGTTGTATATTACTATTGAATTTTCTGTAGCACTTTGAGATTTTCTTTAAAATGTCAAGTGCTTTATAAATAAAATGTATTATTATTATTATTATTATTACAATCTCTCTGGTTTCTAGGGTGTTGCTATGAGGTTGTTAAGAAATTCTGAGTAGTTAATGCTGTGTTGCCACAATTCTAGGGTGTTATTTGTGGTTTCTAGGATGTTATTATGTGACTGCTAAGGTGTTCTCAGTGGTTATATATAATTTCTTCTTAATTCTGTCTAATGTAGACCTTGATCTACATTTCACATTAAAATATGCAGAGAGAGACATGTTTGTTTTGTAATCATTAATATTCAGCATGTGAAGCTTTAAGAAAGATTTTTCTTCATATACTGTATACATGTAACATCCAAGCCAGTCTTGGTTGGTAGTGTCACTCTGTAATGCTACTGAGATCTCACTTTCAGTGAGATGTGTTTCACACATCAGGAGTGTGCTATAGCACCCTGCACCATATGTAATAACAGCAAGGTCAAAATGCTGATGGTCATGAGAGCTGCTCAGTGGAGCAGAGACACTATCCTATATCAGACCATAAAGCCTTCATCACTCACTGAACACTAGTGTTTGCAGCGAGACTGTCCACCTCTGCAGGACTTTAACTTACATTAAATGTCATTAAGCTGAACTCATCTACTCACTAGTCCACTTTTAATGTTGAAGTCTTCATGGACTTTTACTTCCTATTTATCACACAAAAGCAAAAAATTTCATTTACAAAAGACATTGATGAAATGCTTTGTTCAGAGTGAGTCATGATTGATTTATTCCATGAGTGAAAGTACTGTTCATGGCTTTTGTCCAGCTTCTTAGGATGGAAAAATGGACTGAGTGCACAGTTAAAACGTATTCAGAGATGAAACATTTTTTTCTTAAGAACTTGTGCCCATAATTGTGTCCGCTTAAAAACATATCAAGCAGACCCACGCCCTGTTTTAACAATTATATAATGTGTATTTATTTATTCATTTTTAAAATGTTATTAAATGTATTTTTACATTTTTAAATTAAAATTCAGTTACTATTTATTTTAAAACTGTAAATGTATTTTCATTTATGTGAATGAAATTCATAATGATACTGAATTAAGTTTCACAAACATTAAAAACACATTTGAATTCAGTCAGAAATGGTTTAAAATAAAGACTTCCAGTTCAGTAAGAGAGTCAGATGTTGATTTAGTAGCAATTCAGTTGGATTCAATGAGTTTGTTCAGTGAATGTCTTGTCAAAGTGATTCAAACTAATAACGTGAGTCTTTTTGTGCTGTTCAGTAAAATAACCATTTCATTTCATAAAAGAGTCATTTCTTCGTCGATCAAACTACACTGGTTCCATGTTATGGTTGTGTTTATTAGTGAGTGAATAATTACAGCACAATAAAAAGATAAACAATTTATCCAATATTAAAAAATATTGACTTTTGTCATATTTTGTCCCCTATATTATTGTATTTTGTCCCTGTAAATCGATGAAAACAGTCAAAATGATGATATGTTGGCTCACTATTTCATTTTATCCTAAATATCTGATTAAATGACTTGTTTGTAATTGAATTGTATTTGATTATGGCTTTGATTTGTATTCATTTGACTTTTCTTTCCTCTCCAGAGAGACACTAAAGGGCAGTTTCTCTTGGATCACGTGTGTAATCACTACAGCCTGCTGGAGAAGGATTATTTTGGCATCAGATATGTGGATCCAGAGAAACAAAGGGTAAATACACATTCACAACTCGTTTCTTTTGGCTTCAATATTCAGTAAGCAAATACTGACCTAAAAGATTTTGTACTTTATGTAACATTCTCATCAAAACTGCATTTATTTGCATGACTAAGAATGCAGAAAAAACAGTAATATTGTGAAATATTATAGCAATTTAACACAGCTATTTCTACTTGAATATATTTTAAAATATTGTTTATTGCTGTAATCAAAGCTGAATTTTCAGCATTATTACATCAGTCTTCAGTGTCACATGATCTTTCAGAAATCATTCTAATATGCTGATTGAAATAGAAATAGAACCTCACAAATCTTAAACACACTTGTTTCTAGTCACTAGGGTAGATATTTCATTCTTAAGTAGCCTATCATACTGGCTTTAAATTCTCAACAAAGTTACCATGACAACCGACCAAGGGGTTTTACCCTACTGTATGTACGACAATGTTTCTTCAGTCAAGCAGAAAACCACCCAGCAGCACTGCAGTGAATTATTTACAGTCATTTATGTTGTAATATTAATGTATGTTATAGAAAAAAAGCTGGAATCATCCGTTGGAATGTTGTTTACGATCTTTTCCTGAGCAGGATGATTGTCCAAAGTGCTTACCATAAAAATATTGATTTGTCACCATCTTTAGCTGTCAGTGCACAGCAGTCAATCATTTCTGTCTCTTGACGTTGTTTTACAGCATTGGTTGGACCCGAGCAAACCGGTCGTGAAACAGATGAAATGTAAGTTATTTATTTGGTTTTTGGCCTCAAGGTGCCAGATTCAGCTGTGTGAGTAAGAGGGGTCCCACTTTATATTAGGTGGCCTTAACTACTATGTGCTTATATCAAAATATAAGTACAGTGTAGTTATTGTGTGCATACTGTATTGCAAAACTCTTTTGCTGCTGTTGAGGTGGGATACGGGTTAGGTTAGAGACAGGTTTGCTGGTATGGGTAGGTTTAATGCTGGGTTAGGTGAAAGGAATAGGTCAAAAGTGTAACTATAAATGTAATTACAAAAATTAATTACAGATGTATTTACATTCAGGTATTTTTAAAATGTAAGTACAATAAAAATCATGTATGTCCACTATAAGTACATTGCATCAAATGATTAATTAAAGGGGTCATCGGATGCACAGTTCACTTTTACATTGGCAGTGTATGTCTACCCTATAATGATAAAAATCCATGCAGTGGTTTTTAATTAATCTGTAAATATATTATCCCCTTTTTTAAATCGAGCTATTCTCGGATGCCTGTCCTTGTGACATCACATCAACAGAGGCCACTCCCACGATAGTTGATTGACATGAGCGTCTTACCTCAGATCCGCCTTAAATCAGCTGTAACAGTCCGACCTCCATTGTTTCGATGCCGGAGCAGGGATGTAAGTTAGACAAGAATATCTCTGATTGAGTGATTGAGGTGTTGTGTTGCTGGATGTAATAATGAACATAGTGGTCATCATTTACTCCCGACATCTGAGCTGCTGAAGATGCAGTAGATTACATTTGTTTGTGAAAGGAATGCGCCTCTCGATCTACATAAATGCGTCTATGTTGGCGTGAATCATTCGTGATCCAGCTTCACTTACAGCAGAAGTGAGTATAAGGGGGTTTTTATGAATCTCTGCAGTCACCTTTTCTAATAATGTGCTAGTTAGCAAGTTTCACGGCTAAACGTGCTAAATGTGGCTAAAGTAAACAATCTCTCTGAGCACAGCGCATCACTACACAGAGAGAAGAGAGGGGCGGGACGAGCAGAGCTCATTTGCATTTAAAGGAACAATCCATCAGAATTGGATGATTTTTGTTGATTTTGTTGTTTTACACTACCATTGAGAATTTTTTACCAAAGTATATTATAGACTTTTCATTAAGACCCTAAAGAATCATATTAACTTATGGAAAATGGGCATCCTTTAAATGTAAGGACACTACATAGTAGTTAAGGCCACCTAATATAAAGTGGGACCATAGAAATTGTGAACATAATGTCACTCTTTTCATTTGCACTAGAGCACAAATAAGAACATTTTTGTACTTAAGGTGCATGATCAACCCATACACAACAGATAATTACACTAAAGGAATTAAGGAGTCATATGTGATGCAATCTAGGAAAACCCAACACATAGATTTTGAAACCATATAAAAACTGGGTTTAAGCCCTTTCCATAGCCTGAACAAAGTTAAGTTGCTGATAGCTATGATTTTCAAGAATGGAATTTTAAGAAAAACAGGTTTAAAGTGAGACAGGTTTCACTTTAATGAGAGTTGTCTGTCAGAGCGCTGTACTGCATCATTACACAAACAGACTAACGTTACCTTGAGGAGGACAGTTTTCTGTTGTTTATCATGGGCATAGTCTCTGAACTTTTGATCACCCCTTGTATGTTTAGATAGCACGAATAGTGTACCTTGTAGTTTACATTTAGAAAAGCGAGCACAGCACAACTGTTTGCGCAATGTGCATAACACAGACTGTCATCGAACTCCTCCTCTTTAGTAACTTCATCATCTGATCCTTCATCTCTGGATGTGAAATAGTCCATTATAACATCGTTTAGGGCACTGACATCACTGAGGTTGAGCAGAGATGAGTAAGATTGTTTATTTGAGCAGCTACTTCTATCTCACGATATTAAACAATAAATAAATAAATAAATAAAAACTTTGTCTGCCGTAGTTCACACAGGACTGGTTGGAAATGTGCATTGATACACCTTTACTAAATATGTTACATGGTTTATTTTGATAGGTTAACTGTTTTTGTGGTGTTAAGGGAAAGAACCTCCACAGCACGTTCTTAACATAAGAAAAAGACACAATCATTTGTGTTTGCTGCAATAAATTGCTGTTTTTCTGCACTAAACAAGTGAATTTTGCCAAGATATTTTCAGAGATGATAGACAAGATCTTGAAGAATAATAATTAAACGAAAACCTAATTTTGACAAAAAATTGACATTCAACCTATTTTTCGAATTTCGCGACATCCGATGGGTTTTCCCAGATCGCATCACATATAAGACAAAAATATCATAGATAACCAACCTAGCAACCAATAAGAATATTCTATTCTATTCTATTATTAGTGTCTTATAAAACACATAGTAATGCCTTATACCATATTTTAGATCCTTTAAAGGAGAAGATCACTTCCAGAACAAAAATTAACAGATAATTTACTACCTTGTCGGAGTAATTTACCCAGCAGAAGTACTGACCCAGTGTTTACAAGTGCACATGCAAAGAAGGTCAAACGCCCCTTACAAAAAAAGGTAAAACAGTGATGTAGGGTGATTTTGAAGTTAGAGGAGAAAATGAGATGGAGTTTTCAACCTGCCCTAACTATATTGACCCGGATTACACAGAGTACGCATGTGCATCGCAGAGCTAGACAAGATGAGTCATTCATTTCACTAGATAAGGCCCTTCTTCTTTGGCAGGAATCATTTAGAGCCCTTTGAATCTGCATTGACACTGCATTTTGGAAGTTCAAACTATATGGAGTATCTCCACTGTATGGAGAAAATTCCTGAAATGTTTTCCTCAAGAAACATTATTTCTTTACAACTGAAGAAAGAGAGACATGAACATCTTGGATGACAAGGGGGTGAGTACATTATCTGTACATTTTTGTTCTGGAAGTGAACTTCTCCTTTAAACCTAAACTTAACAACTACCTTACTAACTATTAATAAGAAATAAGTTAGGAGTTCATTGAGGAAAATAGTTAATATGAGAATTGGTCCCCAAACTAAAGTGTGACCTGCACATATGAATTGTAATGTACTGATTCATACGGGGGGATACAAGTTAGCATGCACCTACTGCATGTGTCAGAAAACTTAAAAAAATGTCAGTGTCTAAGAAGTGCAGAGCAGACATATGGATAAATTAGAAAAAAAAAAAAAAAAAAAGAATTTGGTACGGTTTTCTATAGGTGCATCCCAATTTGCATGCTTATGCACTGTTCTATGCTGTTTTTTAGTATGAACTATGTTCTAAGTGTGAGTAGTGCATTCACACAGAAAATTCCAAAATTTAAAAATGCACTTTGATGCACTAAATAACTGGGAAACAAACAAAAAAAACAAGTGTGAAATATTGGATTAAATGTTGCAGATTTAATTACATAGCGGAAGGGGAGGGGCTATCAGACTCCAATTATGAATGACAAAATAACCTTATAAAATGTATACATGGCTGAGTGCATAGTGCAAGCAAGTAGCGTGCAAGTGCATAGCGTATAGAGCATCATTTGGGATGCAACTTATTCTTATATACGCAAAATGCACACAGAAAGCAATGTATTTACTCCTCTTTCACATCTTATTGTGCTTGAACAGACAAATACACACAAAATTATGTCAAAATGAGTATTCATGTCAACACAGTCAGTTATGTCTTAAGTGAACATAAACAGTTGGGAGAATATCAGATGTGTATATATGTAGTGGATCCGTGCATTAGGTCTTAAAGTGATAGCAGCCTAAAAAGACATTTTATATGTCACAGTAGTGTATTGCATGTTTATTAATTTTTTTATTAATTTTTTATTTTTTTATTAATTTAAGCTTAATAATAATAATAATAATAATAATAATAATAATAATAATAATAATAATAATAATGATTATAATAATATAATAATAATTATAATTAATAATGCACTAGTTTAACTAAACCTGTTTTTAGTCTACTAAATCTATTGTAGATATTTAGTATGATATTTAGTCGACTAAAACAATTTGGGTGCTAAAATATCCTAAAATATGACTAAAACTAAATGCAATTTAGTCAAACGACTCTGGCTAAAGCTAAATAAAAAATTGCTGTCAAAATTAACATTACATTTCTATAGGAATCCTTGCCATTTGAAATGTTATGTAAGGTGGAACATTTACCCACACAGATTTTGGAACGGATTCAGTTTTGTCATAATAATTTGTTGCTTTGATCAACATAAAGCTGCTCTGTTTGAAAGTGACTTATGTGTGAGTTGTGCTTCATATGTTTATGCTATTTACAATATAGACAAAGGACTGTTCGCCTGAGAAATGTCACAGAAATATTGCTAATGTGACCAAACTTAGACAGGTTAAACGTCACTCACAATCAGAAAAGTGACAGAGAGAGATCGCAGACAAAGTGTGAAATGACTCTTCTAAGCAGACATTCTCTGAAGTGACGTCAATGAAATCAATCTTTCCCTCTGAGCTGTAAACTTCTCAGACTCATTACGTTTATCTTTGAAGACTTCATTTCATTCTTCACCGGAGGGGTTTCCCTCATCTCATGGATTAATATAATCATTTTAGCTCCCCTCATGCCCTCGGTTACAGTTCTCTGCATAATCTGTCTCACATTTACCGGCTCACCCTCAAGTGTTGTCTCTCTCTCTCCCCTCGTCTGATTGTTGATGTTGTGCTGTTTTCAGGTCAGCAGCCGTACACTATGTGCTTCAGGGTGAAGTTCTACCCGCAGGAGCCAATCAAGATCAAGGAAGAGCTGACAAGGTAACGGGGCTGTGATCTAATGTTCAAATGGCATTAGAATAACGTAAAAACAACCCCGGCCAGTCACAGTATAAACAGCTCTGAATCGCTCAAGTCAAGTGGACGAGGCCGAGGATTCTCTGGAAGAGATTTGCATTTTAAAAACGCCTCCTGGGCAGATTGTTCCAGTTTCATTTGGAAAGAGCATGTTTACTTTGCAGCTGAAGCCAGAGCGGCTGATCTGCGGCTGCTTTCATGTCAAAGTAAGCAGTGTGATCTCATTATAGTGAATCTCATGAAACCTGTCAAGAACATGTCCGGGTCATATTTCACTCCAGAACATTATTTTCAGAATAAGCACGTTTACCAAAATCTGTGCTCTAATCAGTGACAAAGCCAGAAATCACCAGGTGGGTGGACTGTTGTTCTGTGTGTTTATAATATGGCTTTTTGAATAAACAATCTCAGTTAGGCTTACAGCATTAAAACTGAGAAGAAATTATAAAACACTCCCCGATTTATGTAGCTGACTTGACGATACACTAATACAAGATAGTATGGTCTCGAATTGATTAATCTTTTTGACCTCTGTTCATTTACAATAATGATTATTTGAGAGGGTCTGTTTGTCTGATTTATTACAATGAATCAAAAAGTGACATGAGAAACAACAGCAAGTTTAGTACGAAATAATTCATTCAAATGAATCAGATTTTCCAGCATTACATATGAGAGATAACAATGTTTAGGAAAAAACAATTCATTAGAATGAATCATATTTTCCAGCGCTACATATGAGAGAGACAATGACTTTTAGAAGAAACCTATTCATTAGAATAAATCAGATTTTTCAGTGCTACATCCAGACAGTGATGTTTGGGATGAAACGATTCATTAGCATGAATCAGACTTTCCAGACAGTGATGTTTGGGATGAAACGATTCATTAGATTGAATCAGACTTTCTAGCGCTATATATGAGAGAGACAGTAATGTTTAGGATCTATCTATCTATCTATTTATCTATCTGTTAGTTTGATATTGTTTGTATACTTGATAATACTTAAAAATAGTACCATACAAAAAAAAATCAAGAATAGTTTAATTAAGCACAAACTTTTTCTGTTTTTAAACTAGAATTTTAAAAGATATTTCTTTTTATCATTTTGGACATCTTTATTTTTCCAAAAATGAATATGAAACATGTTTACTCCTCAGTTTTATGTTAATAGGATTTTTTTTTTTTTTGTCCTCAAAAGGAAGCAAAAATATTCTGAATAGACTGTCAGTGTCAGTGTGTGTCACATATTCCTCCAACGTTATCAGAGAGCAGCCGTCCAAAAGCAAGCTTTGATTTCATCTCAAACACACACACACACACACACTCACAGATTGTTAGTGTGACTAACTCATTAGTGCTGCTCTCTCAACATGATGCTCGGTGCATGTGCACCATCTGAACTGTGAAGATAAATGTATTTGTCTTTCTGGATCTTCCACGCTTTCTCTGCGCGCTGGAAAACCATGATGTTCCTGTGGCCAGACAGAAGCTTGAAAGAGTGCAAAGGCGTATGTGTGTGAGAGTGAAGCCCAGGTTATTTGAGTTTAAATGGGAACATCCTGTGAAACAGGAATGAAGGGATTGAGATGGACAAGAGATGCATTAATGTGAACATTCACGCTATTTTCTGCTCCGTCCCACATTTTTTTTTCTGTTAAAGCTCACTTTGACATAGAAAACAACTATATTTCTTTCCTACCGCTCTCTCTGTGTTTAATATTTAATATAAAGAATAGATTTGAGTGCAGTGGGTTAGGAAGAGCGAGAATGGAGAAAACAGAAACGTGCAAGTGCACAAAAAGCTTTTGGCCAATGCTCTGCAGTCCTGTTGTACAAGTCAACTTAAAATCAAAATGCACCCTGTTGTTCTTATCAATAACAATTCATGAGTGCACATTATGCGAATAGAAAAAAAGCTTTTATAGTCTTTCATCAAATGTGATAACCTCTGAAATGGCTTGAAATGTCCTGCAAAACATCCTAATTTTTCACCTGTAAATTTGTCGCATAGCTCTTATGGAAAAGAAGTACGCTTAATAGTATTTAATGTGCACTAGCAGTGTACTTTAAATGTACTTTAAAGTATTTTAAAAAACTGTACTATTACAAAATATAATATGCAACTTAAGTGTACTTAAAGAATGACACTTTGATGACTGTTTCATAACAAACTTTAGTAGACTTCTAAGAAGTGCACTTTGAAATAAATTATTTTTTTTCCTTCAAATACATTTTAAATTATATTTTAATAATATTTTGTAAGAATTTGATTAGAATTTTAACTGTAGTGTGATATTCAATAGGTAATTTAAAGTTAATATATTTTAAATGTATTAAATGGCAACTTCATCATAACAAATGTGTAATAAAAAATATCTATGTAATTATGTCTAAAGATATTAGTGTCACACCCCTGGACTGTTTAGTTGGTTTCTCCCGTCAATTCCCCCTACAGCTTTGTGTGTTTTGGTATTTCCCTTATTGTCTGCACCTGTGGTTGTAATCAGTCTGTGTATATATAGCGTGTGTTTTCCCCCTTTCCTTGTCGGATGTTAATGCCACTGCCCTGTGTTCCTGTGTCTCCTGTGTTCCCTGTTGGATTTATTAAATACTTTTCTTTTATTTACGTCGTTGTTCGTGTGCTTCGTCTAAGCGTGACAGAACGTCCGACCTATACAGTTTTTTTTTTACGTATTCCTCCCCGTTTTGTTTGTCGTGTTTTTTCAGTCTTTTGTTTCCGTCGTGTTTTCACCAGTTACTCCATGAAACTCACTTCCATCAACGTCCCCCCAAGGAGGGGAGATGCCATCCTGGGAGGAAAAACCATCTTTATCTTCCAGGATGGCAGGGATCTTGAGGACTACGTGGAGGAGTTTATTAGCATTTGCCATCTTGCTAGCTGCGATGACGTCTGCCTTATGGAGGGATTTTGGTGTGGACTGGATGATGACCTCCGCTTCGTCATGCCTAAAGGTGAACCATGCTGGACCCTAACTCAATATATTAACATCTTACTGAGTGCTTGGGGTTCAGAACTCTGTCTGGACGAAGCGGAGGAGGATTACGACCCCATCCAGCCACACCTCGCAGACGTCTCGCAGCACGACCCGGAACCCAGCCTATCACCACCCCGACACGCGGAGCACGAGCCCGAGCCCACCGCAGACGGATCCCACGCTACCAGCGCGACCCAAGAGCCATCGCCCATCGGAGCGACAGAGCGAGCGATCGCCACGGAGCTGGATGAATTTGCGTCTGACCAGGTGCGAGAGCCGGCCACAGAGCCTGCGACGGTGGACGTTCCTGATGGGCGTGAGGGTGCTGAGGACAGCACCGCCCACTGCACCACCGCTGAGGGTGAGCAACGCCTGGATCTGGGACTAAATTTTCTGGAACTAAATTTGAATAATTTCTCTGAAGATGTATATGAAGATATGCCCATTCTCCTTCCACCATCTAAATTACCTGACTGCCTGGATTTCCCACCCACCCTCCCTCTGTCTATTGTTTCTGCTGCCTCAGTCCCGCCACCGCTGTCTCCTGGCAGCCCATCCGCTCACCCTCAGCCCACCATCTGTGCGGTGGGTTCGCCGCAGGTCTGCCAGTCTCCATCAGTGTCATGGCTGGAGGATCCCTCATCTCCGCCTCCAGCCTCTGAGTCCTGGACTCCACCTCGGCCCTTCGACCCTGCGGCTCCACCCCGTCTCTCAGCTCCCTCGTCTCCACCGTCGCCCGTCGGTCCACCAGCTCCACCGGGCTCCATCGTCCCTCCGGCTCCGCCCTGGTCAGTCGTCGCCCCACCTTCGCCTCTGGACTCCACTCCTCCGGCTGCACCTCATCGCTCCGTCCCTCCGGCTCTGTGGACCTCCTCCCTCCCGCGGGCACAGCCTCGGTCCTCTGTCGCTCCGGCTCCGCCGCGGACCTCCGGATCTCCGCCTCCGCCTCGGTCGCCAGAGCCTTGGGCTCCGCCTGGGCCCTCCGGATCCTCGGTGTCGCCCAGGATCATCGGCTCTCCGTCTCCGCCTCGGGCTCTACCACCACCTGCTCCGCCTCCGTCGGTCGGCCCCATGGTGTCGCCAGCCCTTCCTCCACCATGGCTCCTCCCTCCATCGGCTCCACCGTGGGGTTCCATCATGGCTGTGGTCTGGGTCTCACCTGGCTCCTCCTGCTCCAGCCCTCTCCTATCTCCTCCTTGGCCCCTCCCTCCATCATCACCTCCTTGGACTATTCCGTCACCACCCTGGACTCCATCTATTGCCCTCCTCCCGGGAGTCCATCCTCCGCCAAAGCCCCCTCCTAAGACTGTACATTTTGTTTTCCTGTTTGTCGGCGCGAGGACGCGCCTTCCGGGAGGGGGAGGTAATGTCACACCCCTGGACTGTTTAGTTGGTTTCTCCCGTCAATTCCCCCTACAGCTTTGTGTGTTTTGGTATTTCCCTTATTGTCTGCACCTGTGGTTGTAATCAGTCTGTGTATATATAGCGTGTGTTTTCCCCCTTTCCTTGTCGGACGTTAATGTTACTGCCCTGTGTTCCTGTGTCTCCTGTGTTCCCTGTTGGATTTATTAAATACTTTTCGTTTATTTACGTCGTTGTTCGTGTGCTTCGTCTAAGCGTGACAATTAGTTTACAGATGAATGCTTACATTTGGTGTGCTTTGGTGTGCACTTTAACCATATTTTAATTATGAAATAACACAAAGATGTACTTTAGTCCAGATTAAGTGGGTCAAAAAACATTAAAACATTGCATTAAAAACTAATAGCTGCTACATATAGATAAGTGTCTGAAAAGAGCATAATCCTATTATTAGATCATTATTTCTTTAATAAGTATTCTTTTTTTAAAAGTATCATATAGTGTACTTCTGTTTAACACGGCAATGGAAGTGAAATCGGCTGTGAATTTGCACTAGTCCTGTCCTTATGCATGAACTTGGATGAAAATTATTAATAACGCAGGGTCATTGTGCATTGTCAAGCCTGACCATCATTTTAAAAAATAATACTGAGCTCCTCCATACCTAGAGCACAACCGAATGCACTTTTTCTGTACTTTGTAAAAAAATTAATTCAACATTTTCATAGGGATTATGTTTATTTTTTGAAGTACATGTGTGTTTTCTGTCTGAATATCATTATTACTTCACACTTACCTCTTTGAGGTGTATCATCTCATGTCTATATTTATTTTTAGGCTTTACAAGAGTAACATTTCTTAAAGGCAACCGTAGTGCTGAGTGCTCAGGTCCTAGTAATGTTAGTGTACTTAAGCAGGGCTGATTTGCCAGCGGGCACATGCAGACCATCTGGTAGACGTTTCTGCTCTGGAAATGAGGAGATGCTGCCAGAATGGAAGGGTATCTTTATTAAATACCAGCCAATTGCAACACTAGAAGCTCAATAAAGCTGTCACACTTTGAGACAAAGCATCCTGTTCAGTCAGCTGTTGTTTTGTATGTCCCTCGTATAACAACAGCTTTTGTTATATTTAGAAATATTTCTTGAAAGTAGCGTAGAAAATCCATGGTGCATGTTTCATGTCAAAATAACACTAACACTCTTTGTAAATGTCCCCTTGTCAGGTATCTTCTGTACCTGCAGTTGAAGAGAGATGTGTACCATGGTAGGCTATTATGTCCGTTCGCTGATGCTGCGTATCTTGGAGCCTGTATAGTACAGGGTAAGAAAACAGTCTCATCTTCAAACAGCTTTTACAACTAATCACACTTTTCATTACATTTTCTTATATAACCAAAGCTTGACTACAATTTGACCTCAGACTCTGTCAGCGCTAGTAACACGGTGTTCCTGAGACATTTTCTACTGGAAGCTTTTTAACTAATGAACTGTCTTATTCCAATCCTCTTTCCACTTTTCCTTGCTCATAAAGTGAACAGCAAAGAGAGTTTCTGATAGATATGAACCTCATTTAGATCAGGAGCAGATGAAAGTCTCTTGTTCCACAGGCTCGTCAGCTTTTCATATGGTCGTTTGATGAGTTTTAAGGCTGTTTGTTTTGTTGTAGCTGAGCTTGGGGACTACGATCCCGAAGAACATCCAGCAGACTACATCAGCGACTTCAAGCTCTTCCCCAAACAGTCACTCAAGCTAGAGCGCAAGATCATGGAGATCCACCAGAATGAGCTGAGGTGAGAGAAAAAAATGCCAAATTTAAGCCGCATGCCTACTGGAGAACTACATTTAATTTTTTACTACCATTAAGAAGTTTGGAAATTGGTAAGATTTTTTAATCAAAAAAGATTTTTATTTGAAAAAGCTGAATTTTCAGCATCATTACTCCAGTTTTAAGTGTCACATGATCCTTCAGAAATCATTATTATATGCTGATTTGATGCTTAAGAAACATTTCTGATTATTATCAATGTGTTTACTGTTGCTTTTGATCAGTTTAATACATCTTTGCTGAATAAAATAAGTTTTTTACTTTTGAAAAGTAATATACACTGCCGCTCAAAAGTTTGGGATATGTAAGACTTGTAATGTTTTTTAAAGAAGCCTCTTATGCTCATCAAGGCTGCATTTATTTGATTAAAAATGCAGAGAAAAAAAGAGTAATATTGGAAAATGTTATTCCAATATAATAGAATGCTTTTTTTATTTTAATTAAAAATAAAAATATAATTTATTCCTGTGATGCAAAGGTGAATTTTCATCAGCTGTTACTCCAGTCTTAAGTGTTACATGATCCTTCTAATCATTCTAATATAATGATTTATTATCTACGTTGAAAAATTAAGCAGTTGTGCTGCTTAATATTTTTTTGGAACCTGTGATACTTTTTTTCAGGATTGTTTGGTCAATAAAAGGTTAAAAAGAACAGCATTTATTTTAAATAGAAAGGTTTTCTAACAATATACACTACTGTTCAAAAGTTTGTGGTCAGTATATTTTTATTCTTTCTTTTTTTGAAAAAAAATTAATACATTTATTCACCAAGGTGTTAAAGTAATAAAAGGTGATAGCATAGATTTACATTGTTAACTTGTTATAATCAAAGAATCCTAAAAAAAAAAGTTTCCAAAAAAATATTTGGCAGCACAGCTGTTTTCAACATTGCAAATTCTAATAATAAATCAGAATATTACAATGATTTCTAAAGGATCATGTGACACTGGTGTGGAGTAACAGCTGATGAAAATTCAGCTTTGCACCAAAGGAATAAATTATACTTTAAATTATATTAAAATGAAAACCATTATATTATATTGTAATAACATTTGCTGTTATTACTTTGCATATTACTGTTTTTTTATCAAATAAATGCAGCCTTGATGAGCATAAGATACTTTTTTTTAAAAAACATTACAAAATCGTACTGATCTCAAACTTTTGAGTGGCAATGTATGTGTTGATATATTTGTAGATCTTAGATTGTAAGATTGTGTTGTTTGTTTCTGTAGGGGACAGTGTCCTGCTCTTGCAGAGTTAAATCTTCTTCAGAGGGCTCACACACTGGACACATATGGAGTCGACCCACACCCCTGCAAGGTACTGACTCCTAAAAAGCATAAAATATCTGTTAAAGTAATTAAACTTCTTTTAAATTGGCATGCATCTGAAATATGCAGCACTTGCAGTATGTGTGAGGTGATGAAGACTGTAGCTGTAGCTGAAACATCATTAAAACTGAACCTTAATCTAATTCATTTCAGGATTTCACAGGATCCACAGCCTTCCTGGGATTCACTGCAAGAGGGTTTGTGGTTTTCCAGGGAAATAAGAGGATCCACCTTTTAAAATGGTAACTATCTTAGCAATTTTAAATATCTCTTTACTTTTCATCAGATTCACTTGCCATTTGTGTGAAAGTGTGGTCACATTAACAATATTTCAGAGAAATTTCACAGACAAAAAAGACTCACTGTCTGTTGTCAACAGTATAGCAACATATAAAGCACAGCTCACACAGGAGTCACTTTTAAACCAGCTTCGTGTTGGTCAATGCAATAAACCTATTGCAAAATCTCTGTAGGGAAATGTTTTTTCCTGGCACAAAATTCTACACTCTAAAACCCAACTTGGGTTGTTTGGCATCCCAATACTGGATGAATATTGTACAAAACACATGCTGGGTTATTTTGACCCAGCTGGTTGGGTGAAATGTTTTTAACCATTATGCTGGTTTGTTTTATTTAAGTCAACTATTGTTAAAAAATTATTACATTGCTGGCAAAAAAAACGGGCTGGAAATTAAAAATTGCAGAATTATAGAGGCAACAGTAATCAAGATGAACATTTATTATTAAGCAAGAACACCCATGGACAAATATAAAAGACAAATTAAATTTATTTTGGTGAACACAGCATAGTTTACAATATTACATACATTTAAGCTCGATTAACCAGCATGAAATAATAAAAAAAAAAAATTATCATTTAAAAATTAGCATTTTAATTTAAGTGTATTCAACTTTAAGTAATCACTTTTTACCGAAATAGCACTGATTCTCGTGCTGGTGTGTCTGCGAAATCTAAGCCGGTGATGGGCTGCTGTTCGCCAGGGGAACTATGAAGCCTCGCGTTTCACTTGTAGCTGAAAGGTGCTGTGACTGACTCCGTAACCTGCCCATAAACAAACAGTACTGTGATTGAAAAACATACACTGACCAAAATTATAAACGCAACACTTTTGTTTTTGCCCCCATTTTTCATGAGCTGAACTCAAAGATCTAAGACTTTTTCTATGTACACAAAAGGCCTGTTTCTCTCAAATATTGTTCACAAATCTGTCTAAATCTGTGTTAGTGAGCACTTCTCCTTTGCCGAGATAATCCATCCACCTCACAGGTGTGGCATATCAAGATGCTGATTAGACAGCATGATTATTGCACAGGCGTGCCTTAGGCTGGCCACAATAAAAGGCCACTCTAAAATGTTCAGTTTTACTGTATTGGGGGGTCCGGGGGTTCCGAAAACCAGTCAGTATCTGGTGTGACCACCATTTGCCTCACACAGTGCAACACATCTCCTTTGCATAGAGTTGATCAGGTTGTTGATTGTGGCCTGTGGGATGTTGGTCCACTCGTCTTCAATGGCTGTGCGAAGTTGCTGGATATTGGCAGGAACTGGAACATGCTATCGTATACGCCGATCCAGAGCATCTCAAACACGCTCAGTGGGTGACATGTCCAGTGAGTTTGCTGGCCATGCAAGAACTGGGATGTTTTCAGCTTCCAGGAATTGTGTTCAGTCCCTTGCAACATGGGGCCGTGCATTATCATGCTGCAACATGAGGTGATGGTTATGGAAAAATAGCACAACAATGGGCCTCGGGATCTCGTCACGGTGTCTCTGTGCATTCAAAATGCCATCAATAAAATGCACTTGTGTTCATTGTCCATAATATACGCCTGCCCATACCATAACCCCACTGCCACCATGGGCCACTCGATCCACAACGTTGACATCAGTAAACCGCTCACCCACACGACGCCATACACACTGTCTGCCATCTGCGCTGTACAATGAAAACCAGGATTCATCTGTGAAGAGAACACCTCTCCAAAGTGTCAGACGCAATTGAATGTGAGCATTTGCCCACTCAAGTCGGTTACGGTGACAAACTGCAGTCAGGTTGAGACCCCGATCAGGATGACAGGCATGCAGATGAGCTTCCTTGAGACGGTTTCTGACAGATTGTGCAGAAATTCTTTGGGTATGGAAACCTATTGTTGCAGCAGCTGTTCGGGTGGCTGGTCTCAGATAATCTTAGAGGTGAAGATGCTAAATGTGGATTCCTGGGCTGGTGTAGTTACACGTGGTCTGCAGTTGTAAGGCCAGTTGGAAGTATTGCCAAATTCTCTGAAACACCTTTGGAGATGGCTTATGGTAAAGAAATTAACATTAAATTCACGGGCAACATCTCTGGTAAACATTCCTGCAGTCAGTATGCCAATTGCACGCTCCCTCAAAACTTGCGACATCTGTGACATTGTGCTGTGTGATAAAACTGAACATTTTAGAGTGGCCTTTTATTGTGGCCAGCCTAAGGCACACCTGTGCAATAATCATGCTGTCTAATCAGCATCTTGATATGCCACACCTGTGAGGTGGATGGATTATCTTGGCAAAGGAGAAGTGCTCACTAACACAGATTAAGACAGATTTGTGAACGATATTTGAGAGAGATAAGCCTTTAGTGTACATAGAAAAAGTCTTAGATCTTTGAGTTAAGCTCAAATTGGGGGCAAAAACAAAAATGTTGCATTTATAATTTTGGTCAGTGTATTTTAACATCAAATTAAATTCAATTCAATATTATAATGAATCAAATCAATTTATGTTATGCAGGGCAAAAGGCGTTTTCATCGTTGTGAAAATAATTTACAGCATAGTAAAGACTTTATAAATGAAATAAAATGTATGCAAACCTTTATTTAGCTGAAGAAGTGCACCAAATCTGCATCGCTTAGATCCGCTCTCTCCTGTAGAGGACTCAGCAGCTGGGTTGTTTTGCCAGCGACAGGCTTAACCTAGCGGTTGGGTAGAAAAAAAATAACCCAATATTTTATAACCCAGAATTAAAAATGACCCAGCAGCTTAGTTACAGAAAAACTACCCAGCACCTGGGTAAAAATTATTAAAAACAACCCAATAAAATGACCCAGCAGGTTGAACCCAGCATTTTTTAGAGTGTAGGTTATGTGGATTCCTATTGAAATAACTGGATTTTGCGCATGACAGTTTGGCAACCTCACTGTAAGTGTAGTGTCCACTTTGCAGCTTATTTTGTAAAAAAGGTTCATCCTGTTCTAAAGGGATAGTTCACTCAAAAATAAAAATTACCCCATGATTTACGCATCCTCAAGCCATCCTAGGTGTATATGACATTCTTCTTTCAGATGACTACATATATGATTTATATTGAAAAATGTCCTGGCTCTTCCAAGCTTTATAGTTCACAATATAAACCTTAATCTCTAGCTATAGCCGTTTCAGCGGATAATGTAGGATGTAGGCGTAGCATATAAACTCCGGTGAGATTTGGCGAACGCAGAATTGCAAAGGAGAGAGCAAGACAAACCTCTGGTCGTGAATTAGAAGTACAAAACAAGGATTTGTAAAGGAAAATGTTGGAGGATTTTGATATAAGCCAAGAGGAGACTGGTTTTCCTTTGCTGTAAACAAAATTTGGTTCTTACGAGACTAGCATATTCTCAACGGAGATTATGCTACGCCTACATCATCTGCTGGAACGCCACTTCCAAGAAGGCCTTTATTAACTCTTTTTCCTGCCATTGACGAGATATCTCATCAATTAAGAGACAACGTTTCCCCGTCAAAGACAAGTTTTTACGGCAGTCCGCATTCTAGGTGTATTACGGTAGAGAAAGCCCTGGCGCATTCCCCGAATGAGTTACGGGACTTCCAGGTCTTCCAGGTGCGAATACAAGACGATCGGCATAAACGGAAGAATCCGAGAACATGTAGATCATATCACATATAATAATGAAGAGGTGTACATCTAAACAGACACTGGAGGTGTTGATGGACTCGGACTCCGATCACTCGTGTTTTAAACATTTTGAATCTGATCAGGATGAAGTAGTCAGTGAGGGAGATGCGTTTATAGACACTGAAACTTATAGTTGTGTCGTGGATAGACCAATAACCCATAGATTTGGATATGTATATGTACACTGCCCTCCAAAAGTTTGGAAACACCCCTGCCAAAGTGTGGTTTTGGACGATATCAGCATAAATCCTTATCATTTTCTGATGCAAATACATTAAAGTAACTGGACATTATCATTGAAGACCAGCAATAATAATTTTCATTTTGATTACATAATAATAGCAATATATACATGTCAAAGTCAGACATGACCCTTTGCCAGCTGTGATGCCTGGTTACTGGTTTAATCTTGGCCCAGGTTTTTAAAGATTTTTGGGTCAGCACACCTTAATAGCTTCAACAATTGATTGCCAATTAAGTTTAGAATACAATGAATTTAGGCCCAGATTATGCAGAGCTTAATAAAATAAATTTTCGTAGTTTGTGTTGTCCCTTATCAGTGCAAAATTATCACAAATTAAAAAGGATTCATGCCAATATTGTTCAAAAGCCCACTTTTCTAGGGCGTTTCCAACCTTTTGGAGGGCAGTGTGTATATGTGTGTGCGTGATCTGTATATGCATTTATACGTATGTATGTATGTGTTTGTGTGTTTTTGTGTATACAAATATATATGTATGTGTGTGTGTCTGTTTGTTCTGTTTGTTGAATGTGATTTCAATTATTCATATAATTATTTACAGGTGAAAGAAAGAAACTTTGGTGATGAAAAATTTTGGTGAAAATCATCAAAAATGCTGGCGGTGACTGGCAACTTTTTTAAAAAATGCTGGTGGGGAAAGAGTTAACTCCCTGAAGCCGTGTGGAGTACTTTTATGATGGATGGATGCACTTTTTTGGGCTTCAAAATCTCAACACCCATTTACTGCCATTATAAATCTTGGAAGAGCCAGGACATTTTTAATATAACTCTGACTATATTCATCTGAAAGAAGAAAGTCATATACACTTAGGATGGCTTAAGTGTGAGTGAATCATGAGGTCATTTTAATTTTGGGGTGAACTATCCCTTTAATGCCACCATGGATGACAACTACAAGGATATATATGCATGTTTTGTTTTCTTTGTGTTGTTTGGTTGCTTGTATTCACATTTGTACTGTTGATTGTTTTTTTCCTGTGCAGTGTCCTTGAGTGTTATGAAACGCGCTTATAAATAAAATGTATTATTATTATTATTATTATTATTATAACTTTAATATTTTAATAAACATTCTGATTCTAAAAGAACAAGGAAGCTAACACCATAGCAATAACAACACAGAAAACAGCAGTGTTAGAATATTTTTTTAGCTGATGAATGATGAAAACATCAACAGCTAATCAGAATGCATCAGACTTTAAACGAGCTTGAGCATTTAAAGCGACAGACGTCGAAACTATATTAGTGTCCACACCAGCATATGGTAATATTCTGTTTATTATAAGCTCACTGTGCAGTTTTGTAATCTGCTGTTTTAAATGCTTGAGCTCTTTAAAATTAGGGGTTGATTCTGATTGGCTGCCAGAGGTTTTATTATTCATCAGCTGGGAAAAAAATAGTTTTGGTAGTGATACAAACATTATCTTTCCTCTGTGTTGTTACTGTTTTTGCTATGGTGTGGATTTCCTATTTTTTTCTGAATGAAAATGTTATAATTATCTTTATCATTATCATCCTAGGCCTTAAATCTGAAATCAGACTCTAAAAAGAAAGCAAAAAAAATATGTATATTTCTCAAGGATGTCTTGCCATTAAACATCTCCAGTCCTGAATATCTTTTAAAAATCTGATGCAATAGCCTTGAAAATTGAGTTGCGACTAGGAGCTGTACTTCCTCACAATCAGCTTGAGAGCTTGCAAATAAAACTGTTTCCCGACAGACAGTTGAAAGCCTGTGCGCTGTGACTCACAGACATTATGTAAGGCCGGTCGATCAGCTGGTCGGTGAGCGGTTTGCTCCTGATCTATGGCATATGAGGGTTCGCACGGTTGTTAACACCAGCCTACAGTCAACAAGCAGATGAATGCTTTTGAAGAGTTTCCTATAGAGTGACTGTTGACATGAAGCTTTTACATTGAATGCCTCACTTGTAACATTTCATTTGTATGCCTCACTCTTGCAGGGCAGATGTCAGCAAATTTAAGTTTGAAGGCAAAACGTTTTATGTGATTGGAGTGCAAAGAGAGGTAAGATAAGTGATCTTTTTAAAACTCTCATTCATTTTAGTCAAATGGCTCATATTGCATTTACCCACCATGTAACGGCATTGGAATTTGACTTAAAACCATTCAGATTTTCATTATGCTGTGCATTACATCATGAGGATGTTATAAACACAATCTTTTGTTATCGTTCATTCATTTGAGAGCTTTGGTAACATTACCATGTCCATATTCTTCATTCTACTATAATAAATTGCTGAAAATTAATTTAAATGATTCATATAGAATAAACCCTATTAAATAGGGTGACCGTATGCCCTCTTTTTTCCCACGTGTCCTAGCCAGGCAAAATTGCTTAAAATGTCAGAGTTTTGTTTTTATTATTAATGTTTTTTTACAGTCCTCATACATTATTAGGGGTTCAAGCATGTAGCGCTAGAACGGCCAAGGTTTAGCAATCTCCATGTAAAACGAGAGGAGTATAACTGCAGCCTGGAGATCTCCAAATGGGGGCGGGAACTCCAAAACGGGGTGGACACTCCAAAATAGGACGTGGCTTCCTTCCTTTGACAGACATGACACACATGCACAATTTTTCCCCCAATCCACTTCAGCGCAAACTCCGCCCCACAGCTGATTTTAAAGATTTCATTGGTTGTGTCAATCACAGTGTTGATTTCCTATGCTATGCTACACAAATGCTAACCCCTAAACCTACCCCACACCTTACCCTAAGCTTAACCTTAACCAGTGAAATTGCACGGTGGGATTGGCGCTGAATAGCATGGTAGACAAACAGTTAATAAGATTATACGATATGAGACCATCGGGCCGTTCTGTAACTCCCCAACCAGACCTCACAGAAAAAAATGGACCTTTTTAGTTACATTTAGCGTCACTACCTAATCCTACCCTGCGAATTTCAAGCCCCGGGACGCCCTGTTGCTCAAAACAAAGCAATAGAGTATAACCTTTCCTTTGCGCTTCACTGGGACGGTTCGCGGGAGAGCTTGTGGGTGATTCTAGTTTATATCATTAACCACTGGCCACGAGTTTTGGGGCTCTGCTCTCACTGAGCATATTTATTTATATAGTGTAGTTTATTTTATTTGAGAACAACTACAAACAATGTTTCATTTATGAAGTTTACTTTTGAAATGTAAGTCAATAACAATAGGCTGAAGCCAGAGCCAATGGGGAAAGTTTTTGCGTGGCGAGACCCCTCCCCATTTTGGAGGTTCTGCCCACTTTTGGAGTTCCCGCCCCATTTTGAAGATCTCCGGGTCTGCAGTTATATATACTTTGCGTGAAATTGATTGTACAGACCAAACCGTAAGTTGTAGAGACTTGAAGCTTGGAGGGATGGTAGTACTCACACCGGCGTCAATGCCACCAAGGCGCACCCCAATCGGCCTGACGGGGGGTGCTACAGCAATCAAAAGTACAAAATTGCTCAAGTGTCTTATGTCGCTCGAACCCTTGGCTCCTGACGGACAAAACGGATGGTTCAGATTTGTTTGTGAGCCTGGCAAAATTTTCAAGGATTTTGGATTTTTTGAAAAAACTACTTTTGCGAACTAGTTCTAGGTTTCTGTAGAGAGCGAAAGTCAACTATCAACATTAAAATCGCAGTGCACAGAGTTGGTCAAAAGTGCCACGAGTGTCTATAAGGACATATGTGTATCTCAAAAAAACATGGCTGCCATTGGCCGATGAAGTTTGAGCACCTAGGCCCCAAAGGTCTGTGAGAAATTTGAAAGAATTCGGCAACTGGGGTGGCAATATCACATTTTTCAAGTGCGTCAGCAGAGGTGGATATTCCAGGGGTCAGAAAGTAAAAGTCCTGCCATATATTTGTTCCACCCATGAACTGATGAAATGATTTCACCAGAGGTGGAACCAAGTCCTTCTGTTCAAGTCACAAGCGAGTCTCAAGTCAAATACCAAGTCCTCAAAGAGTTAAAGGTAATTGATAATTAAGTGACTAATTAAATGATGATTGTGCATTAGTGATGAACACCTGCTGTTACTGAGAATTACAGAGGATCAGATGTTGATGTTTTATTGGTTAAAATGATGCTACCATCATGGAGATCAGTGTGTGCTTTAGTTGGGCTCTTGACCCTTTTAGTAATTCAAAGTAAATTGCTTCTAAGCAATTGCAATATTGTATCACAACAAGTGTTTGCACATTATTTTTATGGTAGCAGAGACTAATTATGTTAGATAACATGTTTTGCTTTTAAATCATTTGAGTGAACATCATGTAATGGCTATTCTCTGGTTTGTAGATTGACACAAATTATCAAACAACTGGATAAAAAGCTGAATTAGGAAATGCCACTGTAAAGCTTAAATATTGGGGGGAAATTTGCAGCAGCTCAGGCTTTTAGACCTGAACACTTGTCATACAATCCTCAACAGTGGTGACAATAATTCTTCATGCTGTAGTGCATGATGGGAGTTTTTACTATGGTGTTACCCAGCATGCATTGCAGCATGAAGAATTTAGTTGATTGTCACCATTGTTGAGATTCATATGCTGGTTCTTGATGTCTGCGTGTGTCTAAACAGCACAAAAGCTAAAATATTTACATGCCCCACGTATAAAAGAATTCTCACAACTGCACTATAATTCCATGCCAAGCTTCACAGGATTGGTTTTTCAAAACCTGAACACAAATAAAGCTACTTTCCATATAATCAGGTCACTGCCTGATAACTATCAGATCACATACAGTCTTGATCTCACTATTTTACAACATTACATAAGTTGTGGCATAGAAAGATCTAACATAATTAGTCTCTGCTACCATAATAATAATGTGCAAACACTTGTTGTGATACAATATTGCAATTGCTTAGAAGCAATTTACTTTGAATTACTAAAAGGGTCAAGAGCCCAACTAAAGCAAACACTGATCTCCATGATGGTAGCATCATTTTAACCAATAAAACATCAACATCTGATCCTCTGTAATTCTCAGTAACAGCAGGTGTTCATCACGAATGCACAATCATCATTTAATTAGTCACTTAATTATCAATTACCTTTAACTCTTTGAGGACTTGGGATTTGACTTGAGACTCGCTTGTGACTTGAACAGAAGGACTTGGTTCCACCTCTGGTGAAATCATTTCATCAGTTCATGGGTGGAACAAATATATGGCAGGACTTTTACTTTCTGACCCCTGGAATATCCACCTCTGAGCGTCAGTGATTGTACATTGCATGTTTTTTTGTGTATACGCGCAATATTTGTATTATACGATATAACTCCTCATTACGAACAGCTTTGCCTCTAGAACCACTACTGTCAATCAAATTGTTTATTAAATGATTGAGTGGATGTATGAAACCTACTTTTGCGAACTAGTCCTAGGTTTTTCGCTCAGTAGGGAAAAAACCCCACTGTAGTACAATTCTCTCTAAGTACGACTCTCTAAGTCAATAATTACCAAAAAAAACCCATTGAAATTTACCTTTTGGAAAGCTATAATGGGGTTATTTAGAAAAGGGGCCTGTCCAAATGTACCCAAAATCCTATAAAGCCTAAAGAAATACTCAAAACTTCACAAAACCCTGGTGAGCACATGCAAGTTTTTTTTTTTTTTTTTAACAAAAATGCAAAGTTTTAAGGAGATCAGACCACAGCTGTAACTATAAGAGCCATAACCATTAAAAAAACATAATATTTCTATGGTAAATTACCTGGATTTGCCAAAATGCTTTTTAAAATCATTAATTTAGATGGTTACAGGCTTGCTAAATTATTCCTTTTTCATATGAGCCTAAATGCCTATAAAACAGCTATATAATGTACTTGTATTTGTATTGCTTTGACCGTTATCTGTAGATCCCACCTTCTGATATGCCGTGATTGGTTGATTGGTCAATTGTGTAAATGTTAATGTGCTATTGGTCAAATTACTTTTCAGTCATTACCTTCAGCTGGTATGAAAACAACAGGCAAACAAAGCCAAAACCAATATACTGAATTTAGAAATCTTGGCCAGGACATGTTCGGGACAAAAAAGGGCGTATGGTCACTCTACTATTAACCACCCCTTATACTTTTTCATGCAGATATCAAAGTGGCAGTGTTGCCAGTACAGATTGAAGGCCTGTTCACACCAAGAATGATAATTGTAACAATATAACTATACAATATAACTACAATGAACTGTAAGTGCAAAGTTTTAATTTTAAAACTGAACCATGTGCTTATAATAGACAGAACGTCCTTTGGTGTGAGTGCTAATTTGTTGTTATAGTTATGGTTCTTGATGTGAACAGGCCTTTATTCAGCGTCCTGTGCCTGTCCTTCTGTTTGTGTGTCACGCTGTAAATCTAGTTTTACATGTGCTTCTGTCTTCTTTTCTCTGTGTGCACTTTTCCATTGCTGGTGAGTAAACATATACATCATGGTCATTGATTAACTCATGAATTATGATTATACAGCCTTACTATAGCTTTAGTACACTTCCTCACTCACATATCTGCCTTGATTTTAATCAGACTTTAGTTGTAATGCCCAACATAGAGTATTCATAAGAGTTTCATGAGCAACACTGTCAATTATGAAAAAACAAAAACAAGAAGATTTATTTTGGATTCATTGAATGAATGAATTTTGAGAACTAATCTAAATGCAATGTTGTAATTGACACAGATGTAACTGTGTGAACTTGATTATAAACAATTGTACAGCCAAATTTTCTATAGATAAAATGTAGAATTTAGAATTATTAAAACAGTTTAAACCGTGGTTTTCAGTCAAGAGGTTTAAGACTTTTTATTAAAACGTTTTCAAATCACACAAGTATTACAACAAACTAAAAAAAAATAATAATTGTACAATATGATATTTGCTATTTTAAGTCAACTCTATGTATTTGTTTTAGTTTTTGTTTCCCACAAACACCTGGAAAACTTATTGGGAGTTATTAGACTCAGAAAGGTTGAGAACCACTGGTTTAAAAGTATTAAACATCTGATTGCTTGTGAAGTTATGCATATTTTATGATGGGTATGAAACTAAAGCGTTTTTGATGTCTAGACCTAGTGTGTGTGGTTTCTGTACCTGTATCATTACTTGTCTGGGTCACAACCCATGCAAGCCTGAGAGTTGATTGAAAGTGGGTTGATTCTGTATGAGAACAGAGAGACTCATTGTGTGCTGTTCTCACTGAAGTCTGTCCCTATCTGCATGTTCACACACACTTGAAAAGGATGTGTGTGTGTTTACTGGACGTGTACTGACTGTGTTTTACACACACGTGCACACGTCTGTCTGTGATACACACTATTCTGCTCAGAAGTGTTGGACTGCAGACTGTTCACTATCCCCAGAGGTTGAGCAACAGCTGACCTGTTCTCCTACTCAAATTTCACAGAATGATTTCTGAATTATTATTCATATACAGAGAGTCAGGCATTTGAACATACCTTAGAGACTTCTTACATAACTCACCTTGCACCGTTTGCGCTCCATGCATCATACCTCAAATTGTGTGGCATAATGAGGCGATTTATGCTATATTTATTGCATGTGGACAGTAAAATTTTAAATATTTTAACATTTTTATAATTACAAAATCACAAGAGTTTTTTTCTGTTCTCCCTGTACATCATTATTAGATTTCAAATAGCAATAAAATATATTTAAAGAAAATTAAGTAGCAAAAATGCCAGTGTGTCAATAATGAGGCATTGCTTTGATAATAATTGCAAAATATTTATATATATATATATATGTTATATATATAAGTTATTGTTAATTTTTATAAAGAAGTTCCCACATCATTTATCAACAAGTCCCTTAAATGTCGACATCTACATATATAATTCACTTGAACTGTTATCTCTGGTTTCATTGATCCTCACAGTTTGAAGTGCTATATCCAGTGTTTCTTATAGAAGTGTTCAACTTTTAAACTAAGTGATAGAACATCAATAATGTAATAGATAAAGACAAAACATCATCAGGATAAGTGACAGGACACTAAAATAATGCAATAAACATTAACCAAACAACTGAACACAAACATCTTAATATACAATATTGTTAACAAAAATTAAACAAAACTAAATTATTTATATAAAATATAATCATATGTGACCCTGGACCACAAAACCAGTCATAAGGGTACATTTTTTTTTAAATACATATACGTCATCTGAAAGCGCAATAAATAAGCTTTCCATTGATGTATGGTTTGTTAGGATAGAACAATATTTGGAATCTGGAAACTGAGGGTGCAGAAAAATCTAAATATTGAGAAAATCACCTTTAAAGTTGTTTAAATGAAATTCTGAGCAATGCAAATTAATAATCAAAAAATACGTTTTTATATATTTATGGTAGGAAATTTACAAAATATCTTCATGGAAAATGATTTTTACTTAATATCCTAATGGTTTTTTGGCATAAAAGAAAACTCAGTCATTTCGACCCATGCAATGTATTCTTGGCTGTTGCTACAAATATACCTGTGCTACTTATGACTGGTTTTGTGGTCCAGGGTCACATATGTGATGTGTCACCAACTTAAGGGTATGTCCTTTTACTGTTTTCCACTGAAAATCACATGGAAATTTATTATTATTTTTTTATGTGAAAAAAACAAACTTGACAATATTTTACTGTAAAATCACACATGATGTGATGTTAAACCATTATAGGCCAGATTTACTCACATCTTGCATTAGCGCAAACCCTCTTTTGGCATAAAAAAGTACTGTCAGAATTTACTAAAGACACAGTGTAAAAATTAGCAATGAAATGCATGGATAGAGTAATTTTTGCTGCTGAACATATTGCATATGCATTTGTAGAAGGTTCCCTTTCAGATGCAAAATTTATGGGAAAAGAGTATTTAAATGACTCGTGCAACATGATTTACCATTTATCAATTTAGTCATCTAACAACCCCAAAAAACTGCTCAGGCTTATTGGAAATACAGGCCTCTACCTACATTTCTGCGAAACTCAAAAAACATACCTGGGTCATTCTACAGAAATGTCCACTTTTAGTACTTCAGAATGTCTTAAAATGTATTTATTTTCCTAACATTTAAACTTAGACCACATTATTAGATTACATATTGACTTTATGAATACAGATAAATGACAGATTAATGTTTTTTTCAAATCTATTCTATTCTATTCTATTCTATTCTATTCTATTCTATTCTATTTATTTATTTTACAATTCCCTAACAATAAAGCAGGTCATACCAGTGACCTGAGCTAAAAGCTTCATATGAAATCATGAGATAAATCAGAAAAGCTGAAAAAGTAAGTTTTCCATTGATGTATGGTTTGTTAGGCAAGGCAATATTTGGCTGATATACAACTATTTGAAAATCTGGAATCTGAGGATGCAAAAATAAATAAATAAATAAATAAAAATACAGAGAAAATCACCCTTTAAAGTTGTCTAAATGAAGTTCTTAGCAATGCATATTACTAATCAAAAATTAAGTTTTGATATATTTCCGGTAGGAAAATTGTTTAAATAACATATTGTTTCATTTTAAAACATAAAGAAAATGCAACCCTAAAGTGTTTTTCAATTGTAATATTTCTGTAAAGACTAGGGATATAAAAATGGACATTTCCATAGAAAGGCTCACCTGTATGTATGAATCAATGCTGTTTCCAGTTGAAATGAACACTAGAGGCAACTTTTATTCTTTTCACACAAAGTATTAAGAATTAAGAAAGCCTAATTTAATTTTGTTATGCCTTCAAAACAATTTTACATGCTGCGAGAATTGAAAACTGATACTTTTGAACATTAGCTTCACATCTTCATATGTATGGGGTTTCTAACTCAGTACGTTAGTGATACGGCAGTGATATGGAAGTGTTTCGGTACAAATCCTGTGAAAGTCAGGTTTGACAAAACAGCTCAAACCCATATCCCTGATAGCACACATACATCTCGGAGACGTCTATTTGACGTCTGCATTTACATCTGCATGATATATTTTTAGAGTGTTTGCTCATCTGCAATACGACTATGGGACGTTTCTTTTTAGATGTCAAATAGAGGTCTATTAGATGTCTTTAAGATGTTTACAATTTAGAATGTATGTAAAACTGACATCTTACAGGCGTCTGTCAGATGTTTGTAGACAGCAGATGCTTTTCAGACATCCCTTGTGCTTTTTTACATCCCTTTCGCATTTGTTAATACTAACGGGTAGGTTTAGGGTTGGGATTGGTGTAAGGGCCCAGGTAGCACACGTACGTCTCGAAGATGTCTGTTAAAGATTACTTGATCTGGAAAGCATCTGCTGTGTACAAACATCTGTCAGATGTCTGGAAGATGTCATTTTTACATACATTCTAGATCACAAACATCTTAAAGACATTTAATAGACGTCTATTTGACATCTGATAGGAAATGTCCTGTAGACGTATTGCAGATGAGCAAACACTTAAAAAAAAAAATGTCTTGCAGATGTAAATGCAAACATCAAATAGACGTCTCCGAGATGGATGTGTGCTATCAGGAGGGGTTGTTATTTTTGAAAAGTGCAGTAAGGTGTTGCAGAAACGTTGCCAAAAGTATGCATTTTGAGTTGCCAAAAAAGCATGTCTTAACCCACTTCGTGTTATCGTTAGTAGATTATCCGCACCTGATCATTATCAGCTCTATGCTAATTTACGCTGCTCTTGGTAGATTGCGTTAGTCATTATGGAAATGATCCGGCTGTGTCCGCAAGGCAAGTTTGTTTACCATTATCCAGCAGGACTGAATGAAAAATCTGTATTGGAGTTTTTCACTGATATGGTGAAGTAACTTACATTTAATCAATTAGCAGGGTTATGTTTTTTAGGGTTGTGCTGATATCACTCTGTGTACAATCCCAGTTAGTTTAGTGCAGGATACCCGTCCAAAGCCCAGGAGAGTAGTGGGCTGTCCCTTGTCATAGTTTGGGTGAGCGCTCTGACATTCAGCTTTGTTTAAATTATGTGCGTGTAATCTCAGTGTGAGCGTTCAGCAGTATATTGCAGGGGCAGCAGTTTGATGTTAAACGGCCTGGAAGTGGTTTGTATTGATTTCTTTCTGAATCCACTGTTCTGTTTAGTAGTCCATCTATCGATCCCAGTCTCAGATTACACCACGCGTGGGGTTAATGGAATTTATTCTCCTGACACTTCTGTTTTTCACAGCACTTTATCAGGCCTCATATATATCTCTGTCACATCGGCCTAACACGTACATATTCACCTCCGCTTCAGTCCTGGACGTTTAATCCAGGATGTATATTCGCTGGGCTCAGGCTGTCACATAGTCCGGTTGGCAGTTTAGCACATTCACCCCAGCGTAATCTCAGCCGTGTTAACGAGAGAACCGGGAATCCGACGCATATCGACCCAATAGAAAACCAATACCCACTATACATTTTCATTACAGCGCTGATGTAGCTTTCGTTCTCTCATGCATGATGATTAATCCTACATGTGACTGTCATTATAAACCAGTTCATATCCTCCCAAGTGGTAATAAAATACACAATATATATATAGTCGTATACTGATAGTTTACTTGTTAAATATGTGTAGTAGCATTTTTAGTACACTTTGAAGTATAGTAACCTACTAGTTTAAAAGATTTAAACTGCAAGTATACTTATAAATTTTCTTTAAGTGAACTTTACATCATACTTCAAGCATACTACTGTGATGTCCCTATTTAGATATTAATTTATTAATTAGGTATATATTTTGTCCATACAAAACATGAAAAGAAAGAACAAATTTTTTGTTCTTTTTTCTTCAAAGTTTTTGTTTTGCTTGTAAACAAAAACATTTCATTCAAGCTTCATGCATTCTGTTTTAAACACTTGAATGTGGGTAAGTTTCATAAATAAAAAGTAAAGAAATAAACAACATTTTAAACAAAAAGTTGAAAAAAGAATATGAATTGGATTCAGAATGATAATCAAAATGTAGATGGAGTCGATCAACACCCTAAAGCTTTACAGTCATTATTACCTCTTCATTGGTCGACATTTTATTCCATAATGTTACACCGTTTTGATGCTGCTTTATGTCTGATGATGGTGTTAGATTACACGTGGAAACATGTTTAGGTTTCTTCTTCACTTGTTTTTTTTTGGAAATTATAACAATGTATAACAAACATATAACAATGAAAACACGGATTCTAGGAGCAAAAGTATATCTCAAATATATTTAGACTTTTTCTAAGTATGTCAAGTATACTTAAATGTCATTTTAAGTATATTTCAGAGAAGTACATAAAAAGTAGACTAAAAGTATACTTTCCTATTTTAGTCCAAAAGAAGTGTACTAATAGCACACTTGAATAAACTACTTTTTCATATGGGTAGTGTATTCCTGAACCTTAGTTTATACTATGTCAGGACTATGTCCTACTTAAAAAATAAAACAATGATTTTTTTTTTTTTAATAACAGCATATTTAGGAAGTAAACTACGTTGGCTGAGAGAGCTCAACGCGCTGCAACTTAAGAAAACACATGCAAACAGAAAAAAACAACAACAAATTAAGAAAACATCTTCATCATCACTTTGACAACACAGGCACTGCAAATTCTCACAACACAACCAAACACAGAAACGCGCTGCAAATAGCACGGACCACAACAGAAATGTTTCAGGGGGACCTCAAAAAGTGACGAACCCAGCTGGGACCTGATTATTATTATTATTATTATTATTATTTTTTATTCAGTTTCATCATCGAACAAAAAAACAAGGCAATATTGCACATTTCAAATCGCAAATTCAACTGCAAAAAAATAAATAAATAACAGCAGAAAGAGAAAACACACAAAATGAACACAAACAAAAAAAAAAAAAAATCCAGGGCAGTTACATAAATTTGAAAAGCTTTAAAATTTGTTTTGTTTTTATGAGCTTCTTATTTTGAGATCTCATATTAGAGAGGGTTTCAAGGTAAATTTTAAGATCAGTGTTACAAAATGTAATATATAATGGCTTCTTCTGACTTACTTTTGACTTGTGAATATAAAAGTCGTTTTTTTCTGTTTGCATGTGTTTTCTTAAATTGCAGCGCGTTGAGCTCTCTCGGCCACCGTAGTAAACTCTCCTAAAACAGTGACAGTAGTCTCTTACTATTTAATTTGTCTAGTACAAACATGCATCATAGTATATGCTTATTCATTTATTTAGAAAATTATCAAAACAGCTTTTGTTTACGTATTATGTTTGTATTCGGTGACATAAATGCTGGTGAATGAAATTATGTTTTGAACATTTTTGGAATAAAATTGGCCTTTTTTGCATAATTTGACAACATTAAATTTTGACTGCAAAACTTTTTTTTTTACATTTTCATATTTCTTTCATGAAAATTATTCATTTTTGTGTGTTTAACAAAATAACTAAAATGGTTTATGGTTATTTTACTCTTTGATTAGATTATGAAAAATGTAAACATATAATAAAAAAGTATAAAAAAGTGTATACAACACTTCTTTCTTTCAGCTGAATCTGATTGGCTGATGAGAGTGCAATAGTAGAGTGATAACAGAACTCCTCACAGAATTTCTCCACTATAATTTTAAAAATAATACTGTTTTTGTGTCACGGAATGTAGTTTTAAGAGTTTTTGCACTTGTTTAGACTTCAAATATGCAGTTTGTTAATAAAGATAATGTCTATTTGAAATTTTCCTTCTACGTTTTCAACCAGCCACAGCCATATCTCACAACTACTCATGTAATACTGCTCGTATATCCTTTATTTTATGTAGCAACTGTCTTACAAAAGCAATAAGGCACATAAAACTGCTATATTATTCTCAGAAAAAAAAGGTACAAAAGCTGTCACTGGGGTGGGTTTTTTTTTAAAAGGTGCACTTATGTACCTTATTTACTTATGAAGTATGCTTATTCGTACCTTAAAGTTACATATTAGCATTTTTAACATACCATTTAGTTCTTAAATGGTACTCATCAGTATTATATTACATATTACATTTTATACTTTTTTTTCTAAGTGTATGAAAATAGCCACAGCTGAAGGTCTTAACAACATCCTCTAGTTATATTCCCAATATCTGTTATCTGACTGCTAAAATATAAAACTGATAGCAGATTTGGATAAACCACCTTTTTGAATTTCCAGACATAAACATATACACTTGCGTTTTTACAAAGCATTAATTACCAGGCTAATGAACTCTATTACTTGGGAGAATTGTTTATTGTGATTGTTAATCATAATAAAAGTAATTTGTAGTGGCCATTTGAGACTTTCATCAGCCCCCCACAATCTTTGTCAAATCACAGTGATGCACAGCTCCTCATGGTTTACTCATTTATTAAACTAATGATCTACAGTGTAAATGAAGGTTAATAAGTGTAGTGTACTTTGTGTTTGTTCCAGTTCAAGCGTCTCTTACCGGTTGACTGACTGTGCCGTTATGACGCGTTTTATTGATCCGTAGTCTCATATTCCCTGCTCTGTTCCCGGTAAAGCCGCCCTGCTGCCCGCAAACACACTCAGCGGCCATCACTCTCACTAACATGCACACAGATTTGGGTCAGCATTTTGTTCAGCTCTCATTATTTATGACATTGTGCTCAGATTCCATCTCCGTGTAATTTATAGATTTTTTATGTCCTTACTCGCTTTGACCTCCCTGTTCACTTAAGCTGATTGTATCTACCTTTGCTGTTGCACACTTCAATTATTCATTCTTTCTCTTCATCTTTCTGCAGAAGAAACTGGTTCTTACGTTCCACACCTCCACACCAGCAGCCTGCAAACACCTGTGGAAATGTGCCGTGGAAAACCAGGCTTTTTACAAGTGAGAGTCATACTTTCATCCATATGTCTCTCTCTCAGTTTATCACACTCTGGGTTTGTTTTAAGCAGCATTTGTTTTGGTCTTTTTATGCAGTACCATTCAAAAGTCAGTATGATTTTTTTTTTTAGAAGGAAATTAATACTTTCATTTAGTAAGCATGCATTAAATGTATCAATAAGGACAGCAAATATATTTGTAAAGTTACAGAGGATTTACATTTTAAATAACGGCTGGCCTTTTGAATTTTATATTCAATAAAGAATCCAGAAAATAAAATCACAGTTTCCACAAAAACGTCACAACTGTTTTTAACATAATAATAATCAGAAATGTTTCTTGAGCATCAAATCAGACTATTAGAATGATTTCTGAAGGACTGAAGCAATGATGCTGAAAATTCAGCTTTGCACTGCATTACATTTAAAATGTAATAATATATCAAAATGTTAATTAAATAAATATGATCAAATAAATGCAGCCATGGTGAGCGTAAGAGACTTCTTTCAGAAACATTAAAAATCTTTCCAACCCCACACTTTTGAATAGTAGTGTATATGGGGCATCGTCAGACAATAGTAGTAATACTATGCTTGCTTATTTATTTACAAATATTTGTATTTATTATTCAATTTATTTTAAAATATTTTTAAATATTTGTAATTAAGAAATAAAGTCAGAATTGCTTGATATAAACTCACAATTGTGAGAAATAGTCAGAACTGCGAGATAAAAACTCAAAATTCAGACTTTTTTTTCTCATAATTGCTTGATATAAACTCATAATTGTGAGAAATAAAGTCAGAATTGTGTCATATAAACTTACAATTACGAGTTATAAAGTGAGAATGGCAAGAATTATAAAAACTCACAGTTCTGACTTTTTTTGTCTCATTGCCTGATATAAACGTATAACTGTGAGAAATAAGTCAGAATTGTGTGATAAAAGCTCAAAAATCTGACTTTTTTTCTCAGAATTTCTTGATATAAACTCATAATTGTGAGAAATAAAGTCAGAATTGTGTCATATAAACTTACAACTACGAGTTACAAAGTCAGAATTGCAAGTTTTTATCTGCAATTTATTTGCAATTCTTGCTTGATATAAACTCACAATTGCGAGAAATAAAGTCAGAATTGAGATATAAAAACTCAAAAATCTGACTTTTTTTCTCAGAATTTCTTGATATAAACTCATAATTGTGAGAAATAAAGTCAGAATTGTGTTATATACTTACAACTACGAGTTATAATGTCAGAATTGCATGTTTTTAACTGCAATTTATTTGCAGTTCTTGCTTGATATAAACAAATAAAGTCAGAATTGCGATATAAAACACAATTCAGATTTTTTTTCTCAGAAATGCCTGATATAAACTTATAATTGTGATAAATAAAGTCATCATTTCTAAATATAAACTCACAATTGTGATAAATAATGTCAGAATTTCAAGATAAAAATGCAAAAATCTGACTTTTTCTTATAATTGTGTGATATAAACTCAATTGTGAGTTATAAAGTCAGAATATCAAGATAAACTGACAATTGCGAGAAAAAAGTCACAATTCTGATGTTATTTTTAAAAATTGTGAGGTAATTCATTTTACTACTGCAGCAATGAGGCCAATATAAGTGTAAACACAATAAAATATAGAATATAATTAAAAAAAAACTTTTTTTGTATGTAATAAAAGTGTATATGTCAACATAACAGTTAAACAGAAAGTGCAAGTATTTTAGGAATAAAAATAGTGTTCTTAAAGTTAAATTTCAATGAAAGCTTTGAATATACATTTTTAAAAACAGATTAGCATTCCACACTAACAGAGTTACATCTTTGTAATAATGTGAGTAAGTTGTGGATTCTGTTAATTATATCAGTATGAGATCATGGGGACAAACGCAGCACACAGATGGTACGGTTTGCTGAGAATGATCCTGATATAAGTGCCTGGATGTCTTTCTCTGTCTCTTGTTACTATGTGTGAGTGGTGTCACGTTACTGTTGAAAGCCCTTTAATTAAGAGCTTAAATGCCAGCCAGACAGCAGGCCTGCCTCTGTCAAACAACACCGTCTTTATATTAACACACACACATCAGTCAGTCAATCACTAACCACTTACATGGTTAAGCCATACTGTGTCTGCGTTCTTTTGCACTGATTATGGTAGAAAAGCTGCAGAATTAAATAGAAACGAGGATTAATTATAGAAAAGAGAACAGCAAAATAAAAATTCAATACTCTTTCAAAAATGCTTGAATCTGAACATAGTTGATGCAGGTTGTTGGTCACAGGATTGATTGTTTGAGCCATAACTAAATGTCTGGTTGCTGCTTTTTTTCTGATTTAGATGTGCAAAGTCCAGTCAGATCAAGACTGTGTCCAGCAGCAGTATATTTTTCAAGGGAAGCAGGTTTCGCTACAGGTGAGATGGAGTGCTTGTCTGATGGAAGCAAACTATATGTCAAACATGCTGATATTTTTATTTAATATAATTGTTTCTGATTTGATTTCAGTGGTCGGGTGGCTAAAGAAGTCATTGAAGCCAGTTCAAAGATTCAGAGAGAACCTCCTGTTGTACACAGGTCCGACTCCATTTGAAGCATATCTGTCGTGTTCTTTTACTCTATGTAGTCCACATTTCACTCACTCACTACTGTTTGTGGGTTATAAGGTGGTAGAAATCAGGCTGTTCATATAGTTTAAAAGGGCTACAATATACACTTGGTTTTATTATTATTTTTTTTTATTTTTGTCCACTTACCATCTTATTTAACGTTTCTTTGATCAAAAAGTTAAATTTAGTTTTTCATGCCCATTTCAACCCTAGCAGTTAAATAACCAATTTTTGACGCTGCGTTTAATACTTATGTATGCCATGACGAAGTTAAATAACAAAGGTATATGTTAAAGAGAAACCAGCAACAGTTATGTGATGGAAAAGTCAAAATAATCAGACAGTGGAATGGAAAGTATGTTGTAGCACACAGGCCTTCATTAAGACTAAGGGCCCTGTTAGCGCATGGACTAAAGCGCACGGCACAGGTGCACTTAGGGTGTGTCCTATTCCACTTTTACTAGTTTCACAACAGCACGCTAGGCGCATGGTCTAAAAAGGTTGTGCCTATTCTCTTAATGAGTCATGGGTGTGTTTTTGGCATAATGTGCGTCAAACCAATCAGAGTCTCATCTTTCATTCCCTTTAAGAGCCAGTTGCACTTGTGCCATGGCGGATTGTCTATTTACACGGGCAAATTTGCAAGAATAAAGACTGATTGCTTCTCCAGAGACCAGGGCCGGCACCAAGGGGGGCGTTCGCGGGCGAACGAGTTACTATGCACCCCCTTTCCATCCTCTCCCCTCCTTGCTGAATGTGGTTGTTTCAAAAGCGAAAGTGAAACCGAAAAAAAATGTGCATAAGAAAGCAGAATCCATTATGACATGTAGGCATTTTGATATTTATGTATACAATAATAATCTTTTACATTGTAATCCTTTCATTTTTAATATTTGGCATGTTTGTGTGCTGCTGCGTATCCCTGTGTGTGTAATAAGCAGAGCGTATGCGCCTTGTGCACCTGCCTATAGGCGCATATTACTAACATGCTCTTTAAATAACAAGAAAAATATTGCGCCATTAACTTTAGACCAGGTTTTAGTTGGCCAGTGGTGCACTCTATTTCAGTTGCCTCAAAATAGCAATGTGCCAACAATGTGCCTGAACACACCCTGTTTTCAGACCAGCACACCCACAGGTGCACAAATGGGCGCAAATGCATTTGCTAATTAAACAACATGGCACAGGACATGAAAATAATAACTGCGTCAGGCTGAAACTAGCAAAAATCACTTGCGTCGCACCAGGTGTATGATAGGGCCCTGAGAGTGCAAGTAAAAGAAACCTATTTTAAGGAATAGTTCACCCAAAATTTGCTATTAATTTATTCAGCGTCAGGTCATCCAAGATGTAGATGACTTTTTTCTTCAGTAGAACAGAAGATTTTAGATGGAACTGTGGTCCATGATGATTCATAAAATGCAAGTCAGCCGCTGCCTGTATTTAAGACAAAAAAAAAAGCATATCAAGGAACAAAATAAATAAATAAATAAAATAATACCTCTGGCTCCTGATGATATATAGAGGTCTTATGAAGTAAAATGATCAGTCTCTGCTAGAAACTGAACAACATTATTACCTGTAATTCAGAGCCTCAGACAAACCGTCTGGAGTGATTTCTGGTTCACAAATGAATCATTTTTTTTAACCAGCTCATTTTAGTGAACTAGTTGAACCAGTTCATCACCAAACCGTCTGAAACCGTTTGCGGCTTAAATCAGCACAGATCTATATGTTACTCACTCAAAACTCACTTTTGGAAGTCTGACAGTTGTTCCGACTCGAGATGAGCCAAAACAATGATGAACATAATTTTGTGTTGCTGGTTTTTGCCAACTCAACTCATGGTTTTGTAAAAGAATGAGATGAAAAAGACTTGTTTATTACTTTATATGCTTTAGATATGTAAAACATACATTTGTCACATCATTATTGCATGCTTTAATAATATCATTGTGCATATGTTGCGTCCTTGCATGACTATGTAAACAAACTAGTGAATTGAACCAGTTAATTGAAATGAACTGTCTAAAAGAACCAGTTCGTAGAGAAGAATCAGACTTTTCCCTGTTTGCCTGAGGCTGTTGATTAGAGGTAATAATGTTAAAAATTATATTCAGATTCTTGCACAAACCGAATGTTTCGCTTCGTAAGACCTCAATATATCGTCAGGAGCCATTAATTTTGTCTCTTAAAGTGACGTAAGCCACTGACTTGCATTTTATGAATCACCAATGACCACAATTTTTGCTAAAATGTTTATTTACTGTTCCACTGAAGAAAAAAGTCACCTACATCTTGGATGGCCTGAAAGGGAATAAATTAACAGCAATTTTTTATTTTGGGTGAACTATCCCTTTAAATATAAATAAAGACAATAAAAAAAGTTGCTTGTAAAAGCACTGATTTGTAATGATATGACTTCAGAAGTTCATGTTTTAACATTTTTGTCTCTATGTGTCTGTTTTATGGCTGTTTCAGGTCTCAGTTTGGTCAAAGCAGAAGCTTTACTTCTCTCAGTCATAAACAACTGATAATGAACATGGAGCCTCTTTTACCAGCACTGAGCTCCAGCAGGGAAAACAGAGACTCCTCAGCAGACAACGGTAACACACCTGCATACATATATTCCTTAACAGTGCACCTTTCTCCACTGTGAAGATCTTTAACTCTAAACAAATGAAAATACTTCAGCAAAAATGACCTACTGCACCTTTAAAACAGATGGTGTTGCCAGGTATAACACCCTCAGTTCTCCGGGGATCTGTTCAGATTGAGCCGATGAGCTGCTGGTATCTGTGGAGACTCCAATCAGAGCTTTAAACATACTTGTGAGTCTCCCAGCAGACGGCATGTTAGCAGTGATTAATACGAGGCCTGCTTGGTTTTGAGCTGTCAGAGGTGTGTGTTAAAGCAGCGACACACAGCTACACATGATTATGAAGATAGAAGATACTGGTTTAATGAAGTCCTTAAATGAAATCAAGCTGTTTAAGCTGTTTAAACTGGAATCATTGAGGCAGAGTGAAGGAGGAGCAGGACTAGAGAGTTTTGCGTAGGGGTCTAGTCACGTGATGAAGCCGTGGAGTCCGTGTGAGGACACCTGAGGCTGCTTTATCAATGCTAAGCCCTTCACAGATCCAGTTACCGGAGGACAGGACAAACTTTTAAACACTGAATGTCACATCGGTCCTTCTCAGTTCCCTGTACATCCTGTATGAAAACAATGCGCTTGATAAAACAGGCATTACCACTAAACAGTCAAAAAGAAAAAAAAAAAAGGCAGTGAAATTTACAGTAAAAAAAACAGCAGCTGTGGTTGTCTGAACTTTACCATAAAAATATGGTAGCAGTATTTTGAGATATTTGACAGATTGAATGTAAAATTTTCTGTAAAGATGTGTATTCCATTAACTGATATAATGTTAATATACCAAACTACTTAACTATTAAAATACCTGTTTTACCTTTATAATATACTAACAACTTTAAAAACCTTTTCCACAAGGTGACGTAAAAAGTAACATAGAAAGTGCTTTGTGTCATTTACACAAATCCTAAGCACCATCATAACATAACCACATATGACACTAAAATAATACAATAAACATTAAATTTAAAGCATAATATACAGTCATGGCCAAAAATATTGGCATCCTTGCAATTCTATCAGAAAATGCAACCCTTCTTTTAAAAAATTGTTGCAGTTGCAAATGTTTTGATACTCAAATGTTTCTTTTTTTTTGTTTGTTTGCATTGGAACAACACAAAAAAAACAGAGAAGAAATGTCAATTCTGATACAATTCCACACAGAACCCAAAAAATGCACTGGACAAAATTATTGGCACCCTTAACTTAAAATTTGGTAGCACCGGCTTTGGAAAAAATAACTGAAATCAATCGCTTCCTGTAACCATGAATGAGTTTCTTACACCTCTCTACTGGAATTTTGGACCACTCTTCTTTTGCAAACTGCTCCAGGTCATTCAGATTTGAAGGATGCCTTCTCCCTACTGTTTTGAGATCTCTCCACAGGTGTTGTGTGGGATTCAGATCTGGACTCATTGCTGGACATTTCAGAACTCTCCAGCACTTTGTTTGTAACCATTTCTGAGTGCTTTCTGAAGTGTGTTTGGGGTCATTGTTCTGCTGGAAGACCCATGACCTCTGGTGGAGACGCAGCTTTCTGACACTGGCCACTACGTTGCGCCCCAAAATTCTTTGGTAATCATCAGATTTCATGATACTGTTCACACAGTCAAGGCATCCAATGCCAGAAGCAGCAAAGCAACCCCAAAACATCTTTGAATCCCCACCATTTTTGACTGTAGGGACTGTGTTCTTTTCTTTGAAGGCCTCATTTCTTTTTAACAGTGTAAACAGTGACATAATGTCCTTTACCAAAAAGCTCTACTTTTGTCTCATCTGTCCACAGTATGTTCTCCCAGAAGGATTGTGGTTTTGTCACATAAGTTTTGGCAAACTTGAGTCTTGCTTTTTTATGCCTTTGTGTCAGCAATGGTCTCCTACCATAGCGTCCCTTTTCATTCAGATGGCGACGGATAGTGCGAGCTGACATTGTTGTGCTCTGTGTTTGCAGATCAGCTTTAAATTGTGTGGAAGTTAATCTGGGTTTTTTATCCACCATTCGAACAATCCTTCGTTGTAATTTTTCAGTAATTTTGCTCTTCCGTCCACGTCCAGGGAGGTTAGCCACAGTGCCATGGGCTGTAAACCTCTTGATGATATTGTGCACAGTGGACACAGGAACATTAAGATCTCTGGAGATGGACTTGTAGCTTTAAGATTGTCCATGTTTTTCCACAATTTTTTTCTCTCAAATCCACAGACAACTCTTTACACTTCTTTCTTTTCTCCATGCTCAATGTGACACACAGCTCAAAGGTTGAGTCAACTTTTTTTCCATTTTGTTTGCAAGTGTGATTACTATATTGCCCACAGGCGTGTTTAAATACAAATTACAGGAGCACCACATGCTTGAAAAGCAATTATTTCTTACAATTTTAACAAGGTGCCAATAATTTTGTCCAGTCCATTTTTGAGTTCTGTGTGAAATTTGATCAAGTTTGACTTTCCTTCTCTGTTTTTTTTGTGTTGTTGCAGTGCAAACAAAAACAATAAGCATGTGAATGCCAAAACATTTGCAATTGGGACAATTTTCTTAGAAAAGTGTTGCATTTTCTGATACTAACTAATTATCAAGTTTTTACAGTAGCATTTTTACATTTTTAGTCGTTTACTGTTAAAATTATCATTTTTTCAGTGTACTATTGATCATACTGATTGGAATACATATATTTTACTATTTTAAATATGCTAAAACTCAACAGAAATAAACTATAAACCTATTTATCTGGTCACTGGTCATGTGTATTTGACTTCTTTTTTCATTTTGTTGTTTTGGTATGATTTCTGGTGTTTTTGAGCAGTACCGAATCACTGGGTATTGAGTTGTTGGGTCAAGCTGTGCTTCATTTTCCGCCCTGGAGAACAGTGACTCACACTTGAAAATCTGGTTTCTCTTTGGTGCGATGAATCTGTCAGCATAATGCTAAAGATGCTTCTGGTTTTTTAGAGTGGAAATTTACAACTCAAGCAAGTGACATCAACATGGCTTTTGATTAAAACCATTTGTTGGCTCACCTCTTAGATGTTGCATTGGCTTTTCAAATTACACCGTCTATTATATAGCTTCATTTCATTCAAAGACTTTCAGATCTTTCCAGACATGCCTATATCTGCTGGAGGGAGTTGATTAGTTCGATCAGACAGTGTAAATGCTGATTTGCTTTGCATGAGAAATATTTAACTTGACTTTGTCTCACACTGTGTCTAAGTTTTGCACCACAACAATTAATTTAGGTTCCATACTGACATTACCTTCTTTCTTTGTAAAAAAAACACTAAAAGAGAAGTTTAGCAGAATGTGCAAGATGCTGTTTTCCATACAATGAAAGGGGATAGTCATTTATAACTGCTAAACAAAAAAGAAACAATGTAATTGTAAAAATACACATAAATGTATAAATATAAATAACTAAATAAATAAATAAATAAAAGACACAATTTAAGATTTAATGAGCTCTCAAATCTCATATGCAACTATTAAAAAAGATTCAAACGCTCACTGATGCTTCAGAAAATAAAATGATGCATTAAGAGCCAGGGGTGTAAACTTTTGAACTGAATGAGGATGTGTACATTTTTTTTTTTTTGTCATTTAGTACTGCCCTTCAGAAGCTACAGAAGATACTTAAATGTTTCCCAGAAGACAAAATAAATTCAATTTACCCTTTTGATTTTCAAATTCAAAAAGTTTTCACATCCCGGCTCTTAAATTGCAACTCCATTACAAATATCTAATTTAATATATGTAAATACAAGTTTCAGTAGCAATAACATTAAAGTGTATTTTAGTTTACCATGCTAAAAAAAGGCTTGTCAGCAAATTCATCAGTTATGCTTTAACCAGTTTCAAAGACAATGCAAGTAATTATTAAATTACATATAAAGATGTACTTGTGCCAAACTAATTACCAAAACTAATTGCATTTGATAAATATAAACTATAATTTCATTTAATTGCAAATAGCATACTGTACAATTACGTGTCCAAAATCATTACATTGAGTTCACATTTAAAGGATTAGTTCACTTCCAGAACAAAAATTTACAGAAAATGTACTCACCCCCTTGTTATCCAAGATGTTCATGTCTGTCTGTCTTCAGTCGTAAAGAAATTATGTTTTTTGAGGAAAACATTTTAGGATTTTTCTCCATAGAGTGGACTTCTATGGTGCCCGCTAGTCTTAACTTCCAGAATGCAACTTCAAAGGGCTCTGAATGATATCAGCTGAGGAAGAAGGGTCTTATCTAGTGAAACAATCGGTTATTTAAAAATAAGTACAATTTATATACTTTTTAACTTCAAATGCTCGTCTTGTCTAGCTCTGCGATGCGCATGTGTACTCTGTGCACTCCGGTTCAGTACAGTTAGGGTATGTCAAAAAACTCCCATCTCATTTTCTCCTCCAACTTCAAAATCGTCCTACATCACTGCAGAAGTACTGAACCAGTGTTTATAAAGTGAACGTGCAAAGGTCAAATACCCTTTATAAAAAAAAAAAGTAAAAAATGGGATGTAGGATGATTTTGAAGTTAGAGGAGAAAGGAGAAATGGGAGTTTTTTTGGCATACCCTAACTCTGTTGAACCGGAGTACACATGTGCATCACAGACCTAGATAAGATGAGCATTTGTGGTTAAAAAGTATATAAATTCTAATTTTTTTTTTGTTTTGTTTTTTTTTTCTAAATTTTTAAACAACCAATCGTTTCGGTAGATTAGATTCTTCTTCCTTGGCTGGGATCGTTTAGAGCCCTTTGAAGCTGCAATGAAACTGAATTTTTGAAGTTCAAACTCACAGGCACCATAGAAGTTCACTATATGGAGAAAATTCCTGAAATGTTTTCCTCAAAAAACATAATTTCTTTACGACTGAAGAAAGCAAGACATGAACATCTTGGATGACATGGGGTTAGTAAATTATCTGTACGTTTTTCTGTATTTTTTTCTCTTTAAGTGTATTCTTTTAAAAGACATTATTTCTAAGTACTCTTTTTAAAACTACCTTTTCACAAGGGAGTACCTAACCATAAACTCAGTAAAGGGACAAATTAAGGGTTTTTTTTTTTTTGGTAATCAAGAGTAGGCCTAAAATACTATCAACTGAGCTTAACTTGTATTGAGCCCAGAATATTCTTTTAACTGAACACAAAGGCAAAATGAGTTTTGTGAGATCCAGTGGAGGGGAACATTTTTCTGCTCTGTTATTCCTTTAATATCTGGTCATGAAGTATTAATAATATAATAAAAGGAGTCAGAGGTTGTTCAGGGTCTACAGCAGGATGCCTCAGAGCTGGATACTTGTGATGTCTGCTGGCTGTACTGTACTTCTGACTGGATCTTTTCGCCATAATCAGCCGCTGTGATTAGCAAAGCCTTGTGCTATGACTGATGCTGTATAAATAGCTCATCCTGCATTTGGGCTGATCCGGCCCCTAATGCCCCGACTTTGTTCACATGTCCGCTATCCACTGAAGTAAAGGGGCCGGCAGGACCCCATCCTATGAGCCTTAACCCATCTAGTAGAGTCAGGGACAGTGTTTGAAGAAGTTTACAGTGCATTGAGTTTGAGGTGGATTGAGAGGGAGCTGTTGAGGGCTAAGATATGGAGGTTATTGGAGAGCAGGAGGAGCGTGTGGTGAGTCATGAAAAGGTTGCTGAGGAAGGTCTAAGGGAGGAGGATGTAGATGAGGTTCTGAAATCTCTGGATGAAGGTTTGGAGGAGCGAGTGGACGCCATGCGCTGTCAGGTGAAGATCACCACGCGTCAAAACCTGCAGCTCCGCATGGCCAACTACACGGCACGAGATGTCTATGTGCGGCTGCTTGGCCATGGAGATCGCATCTCAGGAACCGGTATGGAAGCTTCCAAAATCCTGCTGAAATGAAGATTTACCAGTGTTGTTAGTGATTGTAAAGGTGGATTAGATGTAGGATTATTCCTACTTTATTTCTTCATTGAAAAACAAGTTTTTATTCTGAAAACTTAAAGGGATGCTTCATCCCAAATACCTCATATCATTTCAAATTTGGGGATTTTTTTTTTTTATTTGAAAAATGTTCTGTGTGTATTTTTGTGCATCCAATGTTCACCAGTACCAACATGGTTACCAGCTTCAAAATATCTTCTTTTATGTTCTTCAGAAATAAGTAAGTCATACAGGTTTGGAATGACATGAGGATAAGTAAATGATAAGTTCTTAGTATTAATAATATATAACTAGTAGAATTAGTTGTAGTATTCTTAGTGTTCGTATTAATAAATCATTAGTAAGATAAGATAAGATGAGATAAGATAAGATAACCCTTTATTGTCCTTTCATTGTTTGGACACATACATTTGATATCTGTTTCATACAAGTAACATGCTATATACATACAATACAGCAACCCATCACTGCCCCACTCACAGTAGTAGTAGTAAGCATTTCTAAGCAATTCTTAGTAATAGTATTACCAATCATTAGTATTAGATTATTATTACTAAGCAGCCATATTCTTTGCATTAGTAGTAATATTACTAAACATTTTAGTATTAGTATTACTAAGCAGTAGTATTCTTAACATTAGTATTTCTAAGCATTAGTAGTCTTAGTAATAGTATTAGTATTACTAATCATTTGTATTCTTAGTATTAGTATTACTAACCATTAGTATTCTTAGTGACAGTATTAGCATTAACAATCATTGATATTCTTCATATTAGCATTAGTAGCAGTATTAGTAAGCATTAGTAGTAGTAGTAGTAGTAGTAGTACCAATTATTAGTATTCTTAGTATGAGTATTAATATTACTAAGTATTAGTATTCTTAATATTAGTATTAGTAACCATGTCGGTAAGCATTAGTATTCTTAGTAATAGTATTAGTATTACCAATAATTAGTATTGGTAGTATTATTAATAAGTAGTAGTATTCTTAGCATTAGTAGTAATATTACTAAACATTAGTATTTTTGTATTAGTATTACTAAGCAGTAGTATACTGAACATTGGAAGTATCATTACTAAGCATTAGTATTTTAGTATTGGTATTACTAAGCAGTAGTATTCTTAGTATTACCAAGCATTAGTAGTCTTAGTAGTAGTAGTAGTAGTAGTATTACTAATCACTAGTATTCTTAGTATGAGTATTTGTACTTCTAACCATTGGTATTCTTAGTAATATTAGCATTACCAATCATCAGTGTTCTTTGTATTAGTATTAGTGACCATATTAGTAAGCATTAGTATTCTTAGTAATAGTATTAGTATTACCAATCATTAGTATTCTTAGTATTAGTATTACTAAGCAGTAGTATTCTGGAATTAGTAGTAGTATTACTAAACATCAGTATTTTAGTAGTAATATTATTAAGTAGTACTATCCTTAACATTAGTACTAGTATTACTAAGCATTAGTATTTTAGCATTATTATTGCTAAGCAGTAGTATTCTTAGTACTAGTATTACCAAGCATTAGTATTCTTAGTAATAGTGTTAGTATTACCAATTATTAGTATTTATTTGACAGAATTATCATTTCTGGTTGAACTATTCTTTTAAGGCAGCAGAAAATGCTTCTGTAAAACCCAATAGTTTACCTTACTTAGTTACAATTAGTTATCTTTACTTAGTTACTATACTTACTAGGTTTTATTAAGTAACAGCTACTTTCAAGGCAAATAAAACAATTTACTTACTTGCTTTGAGTGATGTTTACTTAAAATATCCAAGTATCCACAAAGAAACCAATGACATTAATAAACCAGTGAGAGGCAGCAGTGCACTAATATGTTGCTAATGTGCAACATAACAACAGAAGAAGAAGAAAAAGTTTTTGAGATGGGGCAATTTTTAGTAGACTTTTCACTCACATCTTTCTTTCACTACTTGAATTCACTCATTTCCCAAAGTCATCTTGAATGTTGAATTTTCAATACAACTGAAATATTTGGGAGAACATCACAATTTTTTTTTTTTTTTTAATACTCACCATTATAGTGAATAGTGTTACTTTTGGTTGGGCATTTGGAACTTTGTTTATATTACTATAGTTTTCTTTCTTTTGTTGCAGCAATGCAACATGAAATCAGAGTTCTTTGATTTCAAAGAAAGAAAGAAAGAAAGAAAGAAACAAAGAAAGAAAGAAAAGTAATAAATAGGTTGCTTTTAGAAGGTGACCTCTATTCTAATTAAATCGTTAGGTTGCATATTTTTCACGTTGATTAATGATCTTTTACAATTTTACTGTTTTTCTTTTTTTATAAACACTACAAGAAGCTTGTAACTGTGTTAAAACAATCTTTTAATATTTGGGGTAATGTGCGTGAGTCGCACACAGACTTCAACATTCAGCATGTGAATCACAACAATGGAAACAACTCAATTTTATTTATTTTTATTAACTGTATCAATAACCATTTTATGAGCTTTTTTTTGTTTGTTTTTTGTTGTGCTACTACTGACACAAGACAGCAAATGAAACTGGCAGACACAAACAACAACAGTAAAGCAAAGCAATTGCATAATTTATTCATGTCGCAATGCACTCTGGGAGTCAGTGAGTAGCTATTAGAGGAATGGAGTAATTAGATAAATTAAAAGCATTAAGTAAATTCAACTTAAAATGGTTGTTGAAATGACTCTTATATTTAAGTAATGATTACTTAAAGTTTTCCAGTAAACGTTACTTAAATTTTTAAGGGCAACCAGTTTCCTTAAGTTTTTTAAGTAAATTCAACTTAACCGGGTGAAAAGCAGGGTTTAGATTGACAATTATATAACTGACAATAACTAACATACTACATAAACATACAACAGCTTGCAATGTGAACTTACAGGAGTAGTTCACTCACAAATTAACATTTTGTCATCTTACTCATCCCTTCTTTCTTCTGTTGAACACAAAAGAAGATATTTTGAAGAATGTAACCATTGACGGTAGCCACTGACTTTTCATAGTATTTGTTTCTATACTATGGCTCTTTTTTAGCTTGACATTAGTGAGTAATATGTCAAGGTCTCATGCAAGTCTCTATTTAAACATATTAAACACTCAGTATTTACCTATGGCAGGTGTGTTTATCTTATCTTTCACAAAAAGCAAGTAGGCTAATTATTTTCCATAATATGGTAGTCAGTTGCTACCGTGAACTGTTTGATTACATGCATTCTTCAAAATATTAATCAGAAATTAAATGATAACTCTGTGTCTTTAGCAAAAAGAAGTGGTAAATAAATGAACATAGTTGTATTTTCAGATAAAAGCATTCAGAGGCATTCACTTTCTATTTAATTTGCTGTGATTTTTGAATAGACAATGAACAATTTTCTTCAGAAAAGGACAAATCTAGTTCTTTGTACTATTATGACACATCATAGGAGGGGAGGGCATGTCAACTTTTGTTAAATGAAATTGTTTTTATGTCTTTTATATTCTTTAGGAAAATCTCCCTCAGCTTTAGTTATTGTTGCATCAAACCGTTGCCATGGTAGCCATGATGGTCTGTTGCTAGTGGCGACTGTTGCCTCCTCCTGGGCTAAATGGCTCGTGTCGCTATGGTGACACTTCTCTTTGCCCATATGTCTGCATCTGCTCACTTAAGTGTGTTTCAGTGGAAGCTGTTTAATAGATAACTCATGATTATCCAATTAGTTTGACTAATCTTACATTTCAGGAACTGTTAAGTGGCTGTCACTGCTGATGCCATGAAATCTGGTACATCCTGTCAATGATAGATAATTTAATTACCGAGTGTAGAATTAATGCTTTTCATTCCATAATCCAGTTTTCATCTGAAAAGAAGTGAATTATTTTTTGATAGTATGTTAAATGTCATTGTGAAATGAGAGGATGGCTACGTCAGATGACATTGCAGAGCTCTGTGTGTGTTAGAGAATAGTTGCATGGAGAAGCATCGACGTCACTGACAACTTAGCCGGGAGACTTGTCTTAATCCACACTAGTGAGGCAGCTGGGTCTATATTTAGACCGGACTTGCCCAAAGAACACAGGCTACAGCCGTGCCTCTCAACTGCTGAATAAACACATATACAATATATACACAAAAAGAGCAATAACTGTGAAATATTTAAATTATGTATTTTTTTTAATATTATATTGAATTTTTAAATCTATCTTAAAACGGTAAACTACTGAAACTACAAAAATGGTTTAATAGTCTCTTTGAAAACATTCAAACCTGTTGCATGCAAAATGTTTTAGGATTTGATTTTACTGTTTTTAATGCAAAAAAGTCTTTATAACTTATTATTATAAACAAGTTTTTTTTACTAATCATTAATATACCTAGTATTAGTATGACTAAATCATTAGTATTCTTAGCATTAATAAATCATTAGTAGTAGTATTTTTACTAACAGTATTTGTATTACCACTCATTAGTATTCTTCCTATTAGTATTATTATTACTAAGCGTTAGCATTCTTAGTAATAGTATTATTGTTACCAATCATTAGTATTTGTAGCATTAGCAGTAGTTTTACCAAACATTAGTGTTGTTAGCATTAGTATTATTAGTACTGTTACTAGCCATTAGTATTCTTAGTAATAGTATTAGTATTACCAATCATTAGTATTATTAGTATTAGTAAGCATTAGAATTCTTAGTAATAGTATTAATAATAGTATTACTAAGTATTATTATTTCTAGTATTACTAAATCATTAGTAGTAGTATTCTTGGTAATAATATTACTATTACCAATCATTATTATTCTTCATATTAGTGTTATTATTACTAAGCATTAGTATTCTTAGCAATAGTATTAGTATTACCAAGCACTGGTATTCTTAGCATTAGTAGCAGTATTACTAAGCATTAGTATTCTTAGCATTAGTCTTAGTAGTAGTGTTACTAAGCATTAGTATTCTTAGTAGTAGTATTAGTATTACCAATCATTAGTATTCTTCATATTAGTATTACAAATTATTAGTATTCCCCATATTAGTATTACTAAGCACCAGTGTTCTTAGTAATAGTATTAGTATTAGCAATCATTAGCATTTATCGTATTATTATTATTATTAATATTATTATTACTAAGCATTAGTATACTTAGCAATAGTATTAGTATTACCAATCATTGGTATTTGTAGCATTAGCAGTAGTATTACCAAACATTAGTGTTCTTAGCATTAGTACTACTAGTACTGCTAGTAGCCATTAGTATTCTTAGTAAAAGTATTAGTATTACCAATCATTAGTATTCTTAGTAATAGTATTAGTATTACCAATCATTAGTATTCTTCATATTAGTGTTATTATTACTAAGCATTAGTATTCTTAGCATTAGTATTAGTAGTAGTGTTACTAAGCATTAGTATTCTTGGTAATAGTATTAGTATTACCAATCATTAGTATTCTTCATATTAGTTTACAAATTATGAGTATTCCCCATATTAGTATTACTAAGCATCAGCATTCTTAGTAATAGTATTAGTATTAGCAATCTTTAGCATTTGTCGTATTAGTATTATTATTACCAAGCATTAGTATACTTAGCATTAGTATGAGGAGTAGTGTTACTAAACATTAGTATTCTTAGTAATAGTATTAATATTTCCAATCATTAGTATTCCTCATATTAGTATAACTAAGCATTAGTATTCTTTGTATTAGTAGTAGTAGTATTACTAAGCATCAGTATTCTTAGTAATAGTATTAGTATTACCAATCATTAGTATTTGTAGCATTAGTAGTATTACCAAACATTAGTAATCTTAGCATTAATATTAGTAGTAGTGTTACTAATATCAGTATTCCTAGTAATAGTATTAGTATTACCAATCATTAGTATTCTTGGTAATAGTATTACTAAACATTAGTACTCTTAGTAATAGTATTATTACCAATCATTAGTATCCTTAGTATTAGTATTACTAAGCATTAGTATTCTTAGTAATAGTAGTAGTAGTGTTACTTAGCATTAGTATTCTTATTATTAGCATTACTAAGCGTTAGTATTTTTGGTAATAGTATTAGTATTACAAATCATTAGTAGTCTTAGTCTTAGCATTAGCATTCTTAGCATTAATAGTAGTATTACTAAGCATTAGCATTCTTAGTTTAAGTAGTAACATTACTAAGCATTAGTATTCTTAGTATTAGTAATAGTAGTGGTATTAGTATTACTAATCATTAGTATTCTTTGTATTAGTATTAGGAAATGTTGACATCCATTCATATTAAAAATGAATCTTAAAGGGACAGTTCACGCAAAAATGAACATTGTGTCATTTATTCAGGAGACATTTTAAAGAATGTGTGTAACCAGTTTTTGGTCTCCATTGACCTCCATATTATTTTCCCCCCATACTATGGAAATTAATAGCTATCGTTTGGTTCCCAAAATTCTTAAACATTTATTTTGTGTTCAGCAGAAGAAAGAAACTAATACAAGTTTGGAACAACTTGAAAGTAAATTAATGATGACAGAATGATCTTTTGGGTGATGAACTATCCCTTTAACTGTGAATTTTCAGTGATTAACACAACCAATATAACTCCGCAGGACTGTCGGCTTTGAAAGACTCAGTTCATCTGTCCCCGCTGAAACCGTCGGTCACTCCTGAGGAGGTGGAGATGGAGGAGAGGGAAAACCATGTTCAGGAAAGACGCGAAGATGAAGTAGCCAACAGGACGAGAGCAGATGAGGAAAGGAGAGAGATACACGTCGACAATGAAGATGAAGCGTGCTCTGCTCTCACCATATCTGACACAGCGTACAGCCCGTGCGCCAGCATGGTGCCGACGCCGGTGGAGGAAAGCCAGGGCGGCCTAGACCTGCTGTTTCAGAGTCCTGCTCGCCTGCTGAAGGAGCTGCACGCTGACCCAGAAATGCAGGTGGAGCTCCAGGCCGAGAGGGATAGGGAACTTGCCAGAGAGGCGTATCGTCAGTCGCTGTGCAACCCGTCGAGTGGACGGCAACAGATGCAGGCCTGTCTGCGCAGTGCCGCCCGTCTTGTGGTGATGGCCACGGGTCTCCTCATGATTCTGCTTCCCCTCCTCCTCGTGCTACTGGAGTCAGACCTGGACATCTCGTTCTTGCATGACATCCGGCAGACGCCCGAGTTTGAGCAGTTCCACTACGAGTACTACTGCCCCCTGCGCCGCTGGTTCCTCTGCAAACTGGAACTCATGACGGAGCAGCTCTGGGGCGACTGAGTGGGACTACAGGGAACGGGGGGGCGGGAATATAATGGACCGGACAGGTTTGCTCTCCTACATCACATGATTTATTCATTCACATCCTTCCCGGATAACGCCGATACATTCTCGTAGCAGTACCGGAGGCAGTTTCCTAGCGGTAACGCTGTAGTTGTCTAGTGTTTTAGCCGTAGCGTTAGACAGCGGACAGCAGCACGGGCCTTTAAATGGTGACGAGCACAGCTTTGGTAGAAATGCTTTGGAACATCATACATTTCAACATTAACGATGGATATGTATGCTTTTTCAATATTTTCATTCATTTCATCTGCCTGTTTTCATAAACCTGAAAAAGAGTGTTAATCAGGGTCCAAAATGAACTTTTTATTGTTTCTTGAGCAGCAAATCAGCATATTGAAATGATTTCTGAAGGGTCATGTGACTCTGAAGACTGGAGTAATGATGCTGAAAATTCAGCTTTGACATCACAGGAATAAATGACATTTTAAAATATATTATAATGGACAAAAGCTACTTTAAATTGTAATAAAATTTCACAGTATTACTGTTTTACTGTGTTTTGGTCAAGTAAATGCAGTTTTAGCCATATGAGTCAATGTTTTTACAAAAGGAATCAATTCTTTTTAATTCTTTTAATCAGTTGTTTTGCTGGCTTAATTTTGGACCCTGATGCTGGTTTGAGTGTGAAATCCTGTATAAACTCATATGAAGAGTCCATTTCAAATGATTTGATGTCTTGATGACTCAATCGACCTCCATAACAACACAAATAATGCACGCCAAAATGTAGAAGAGGCACAGGCAAGTAATGAGCTCAGACCCGCTTCCCTAAATCAAGACTTATTTTCTTAAAACTCAAATCGCAGCCATTAAGACGAGCAGATTCTGACCTCATAACACTGTATTGGAATAAATCGCTGCCTCTCGCAGAGCAACACATAGATATGAGAAAGAGGGCAAGCTATACATGCTAAAACTTAATATCTGTTTTTAAAAATTTTATACATTTTTATGTGACGCTTACAGTTACTTATATTTTTCAGCAAAAAAAAAAAAAGCTTAAGTTATCTTATTTAAACTGATTTACACAAAAATGTAGGTGGTATAGAAGTGAAATATTTTTATTATCACCAACAATTTACCTTAAAATGCTGTGCTGTGTTTTTTATATAGAATAGCACAAACTATAAAACATTTTTTTCCTCAGATTTTCAGATGTCATGAGCAGATGTAACAGCAGGTTGCTAGTACATTTGAGAGGCTCTTATGAAACTGATCACTGTAATCACACAACATACATAAACACAAAATACATAACCGAGATGTATGAAAATGCCACAAATCCAAATATTACATACTGAAAGAACCTAAATGTTGTGTCCGTATCATGGGGAAGTCAAAAGACTGAACGTATTCAAACTATGAAATTGCAGATAATGAAATATAGTTTACAAACTAAGTCCATTCGGCCCAAAAAAGTTGTCAATGGAAAAGTTTTCATTTCATTTGCACACCTAGCTTTTCTTTATAGATATTAATTTATTTTTAATGCAGGCTATTTTGTATGGAAGATTGTTTCCGCCACAGGATGAAATAAATAAAAAGCCAACTGCAATTTTTTACTTACTTTTCTGACTTGTGTTGAGATAAAAACTCAATTGCAAATGAGATAAATCGCAAATTTGAGGAAAAGAGTCTGAATTGTGAGATATAAACTCATAAATTTGAGGAAAAGAGTCTGAATTGTGAGATATAAATTCACAAATTTGAATAAACAGAGTCTAAATTATAAGATATAAGCAAATTTGACAAAAAAAGTCTGAATTGTGAGATATAAACTCAGAAATTTGAGAAAAAGAGTCTGAATTGTGAGAAAACAAATTTGAGGAAAAGAGTCCGTGTGAGATAAATTCACAAATTTTAGAAAAAAAAAAAGAGTCTTTTTTCTTTTTTTTATAAGATATAAACAAATTTGATGAAAGGATTCTGAATTGTGAGATAAACTCAGAAATGTGAGGAAAAAAAGAGTCTGAATTGTGAGATAAATTCACAAATTTGAGGGAAAAAAGTCTGAATTGTAAAGTATAAACTCGCTAATTTGAGGAAAACGAGTCTGGATTATAAAATATAAAAAAAGTCTGAATTGTGAGATACAAATTTGCAAATGTTAGAAAAAAAGAGTCTGAATTATAAGATATAAACAAATTTGAAGAAAAGAGTCTGAATTATGAGATATAAACTCGCAAATTTTGAGAAAAAGGAGTCTGAATTTTGAGATGTAAATTTGCAATTGTGAGAAGAAAAGTCCAAACTGTGATATACACTTTCAAGGAAAATAGTCTGAATTGTCAGACATAAACTTGCAAATTTGAGAAAAACGTCTGAATTACGAGATAAACTCAAAAAAAAACTGTATTACATTGCGAAATGTAAATTAAAAATTCTAAGGAAACAAACCCTGAACTGCACGGTATAAACACCATTATTTATTTATTTTAATTCTGTGATAGAAAAAAAATCATCTATAATTAGTGAGAGGTTTTAGTCATTCGTGCAAACAACTTTTTTTTCTCTTTTGATTGAATTGATTAAATCATGGAAATGATTTGTTCCGGTTTAACTTCCCTTTGGATCTCATGTTCACAGCGCAGCACATTAACTAATCAAATTAACGCGGCTACTTGTGATGCAAATCTGATGTGACGTCACATCTGTTGCTGAGGTGATAGCAAAAGGGCTAATGACACAATTCTGTCAATGCATCACGCTGTAGTTTGAATCCAGTTCAACGTGAACCCCGATCTCTGATATTTACCGTCTAACAGCAGGTGGCGCTCTCAGGAACGAATGTCAAATACTGAAGGATCTTTAAAAAGCTCTTTATTTTCTGATAAAAAAAGAAAACAAAACAAATATGCATATTAGCATACAGGCATTTATATGGCTACGTTACCATAAAGTAAATATTTGATTGCTATTGTATGTTATTTGTGGCTCATTGTGTGGTTGATATTCATACTGACTCATTTATTCACCATTACAATATGTGCATCAGAATCAGAATAACACCAACATACTGCATACGCTAGTGATTCAGTATTCATCAGTGTAAATTAGTAGCTCTTTTTCTGATATATCATGAATATATTTTTTGTTTTGTTTTGTTTTTTAATTGCATACTGTTTACACTACCAGTCAAAAACTTGGACACACTTCATTTGAACTTATGTCGTGATCAGTTAATCAGTATGCAAAATTACCACACATTCATATAGATTTATAATATTAATTCATACTGATATTTCATTAATATTTGAAAAATATACATTTTTGGTTTATATCAAGTATCTTTACCTACTATGTATTAAAATGTATTTGAATCTTGTGATACAATGCACTTATATTATAATATACATATGCAACCAATAGTAAACGAAAATTTAAATCTAGACAAATAAGCTCAAATTTACATTTGATTTGCCATGCTATTTGGTCACTACTAAATTCCTTCCTTTTTGTGTTTTTCATTAATAACTATTATATTCACATTTCATTAACAGAAAAGAAAAAGTGTGTCCAAACTTTTCACCGGTACTTTAAACATCCACATAGACTGAAAATAGTTGTGTACATTAAAACACTCACTAGCTCTGTTTGAGTTTCACTCTTCTGCATGTGTATAACGTCTGTAAATACTGTGAAAAAAAACCCCGTCATTCTCATTTCTCACATGTCTGACCTCGTGTATCCAGCTAGCTCATCTAAGTCTTATTTCTATATGATCATAGGACTATGAAAAGGACATGAAGGCTTTTTTTTTCTTTTATGTCGCGTTCAGGTTTCTCTGGACTTTCAGCTCAGGGTTGAGTCATATTTATTGATGGATTCATAAAGCAGCCAATAACAGAAATACAACATTAATGCTTAGTTCTGATGCTGCTGTCAATGTCGTAGCTCTCATTGTAATAAAAACATGACGTGTGGACAATGTAGATAATAGATAGTCATGCTTTGTGCTTTAATGTGTGTTATCATGACCAATGAAAGCAGAGAAGCAGTGGCCACATTCAATCAAACTGCTATGAAGCCAGTGGTTCAATGACGGATAGACTGTGATCTTCATTCGCTCATGACAGGCAATGGCAGGTTGATTGAATTTGCCCATTAACCTGAACATCTCTTATCGTATATCGTAGTGTGGCAAAATATAGATGTCCGAACTCATTTTAATTGGCTAGAGGGTGAACATATTTCATATAGCATTCAGAAATGTCATGCACCGAATTTGTGTTTATTGTTTTTGTAGCCTTGCTATTCTGTTGCATGATGGGACAACAAAAATACTTTAATTGAATCCTTTGTTTTGTCTCATATGTTTGGTAGAACTGTGATTTTATTTGCCTACAAAGCTGAACACTGATAGAAATGGAAATTATGTTTTGAACTTTTTTATTTGTATTTTTTTATCCCAGCATTTGTTGACTGAACAACAGTTTTCATTTTTTCCAAACGTCCATTATTAATCAATCCTGTTTGGTAAATTACAATATTTCAGCATTTGTTAAATGAAGTGTACAAGTCCTGTCAAAAACATCATATCAGGGTCATAATTTACCCCAAAATCAAAAGAATGTTTTGCTAAATATTAATATGAATTATTGTTATGAAAATGACGCCTATATAACATATTGCGAAAAGAAAAATGAAATGCAGTATTTCTACATCATCTCAGTGTCTCTGATTAAAAAACCTAAACATTGTTTGTGGACAGCATGGTTTTCATTGCTCTCATTACAGTAATGTCTATATAATGAGAATCATCATTGAAAATAATGAGAATTACAAACAAACGAAAACATCCGGCTGCATTACAGTAATGAGGATTTGTGAAGGAAATGTCCTTAATTATCATGACAATACTGTCACAATGCAAAGAAATCTTGATGGGTTTATAAATAATGTAAAATATATTGTGTTTTTCCTTTTTAACGTGTTTTCAGGATGAAATATGACTTGGAAAAGAAATTCAGCCCTTTGGATGACAGTACAGAGTCTGTTAATTGTATATGCTGTGATTAAAATCAGTTGTCTTTTGAAGAAACAACAACAAAAAAAAAAAAATAGAAAAAGCAACATTCACTAATTCTTGTCATTTACTTTTAGATCGTGATCAGCGTTTTGTGTTAAAAACACCCAGATGATTCTTACATAACATGAAAACCATCCATTGCCCTTTAAAAACTGATAATTATATAGTGAAAAAAGAAAATATGCAAATTGCAAACATCTGGAAAATGCTTGTACATGTTTTGTTTTTGTTTTTTTCTTTAGAGGTTTGAGATCTTTTTGAGTGTTTGGTGATTTCACAGCATATGTGAAGTGTTTTGTTTGCATGTTTAGCAGCATTTTTAATGTTTCAGTTTAAAACAGTCTGTCATTTAATTTCAAAATACAACTCTGGGAGTATCAGAAAAAAAAAAAACAGTTCCCGGATTCACTGGGAATCGCCTTATTAAATTTGTAAAGTGATTTTTGATTGTTTATATGTTCAAAAAAACTGAATTGTTTTATATGTTAGTACTGCCACAATAAAACTGGAGTGAAAACATTGCAATCTTTATTTTCTTTTAAGATTTGAAATTTAAAGCAACATTTTAAATGCAACACATTTCTGATAGATGAAAACAGTGAAATGAGTTTGAAATGAAAACATGAAAAAAGAATTACAAATAAGACATTAGCATTCAGATGTTACTGACTTTGTCATTCATATAATTGTGAACAGATTTAACATAAATGTTTATTACAGAATATAATGCTACATATACGTAGAGAGCATTAAAAGCTAACTGTGCTGTTGTGAAATGCATAAAGCAATGATAATATCCACAAAAGCTTGTCAATATGTTTTAAAATGTATCAGAGGTGACGTTTTTAGCACTGAGCAAAAATATATTTATTTATTAATATATATATATTTATTTTTAATATTAAGCTACAAGCCAAAAATAAATGCTTTGGATTAAGCATCAACTTCCAGTTCTCATTACACAAATTCTGTCATTTGTTTCGAGTTCTACTTCTACAATGTCTAATTCTACCTGACAAACAGAACTTTTCACATTATCAATCAACTTTCACATTCTACACACACACACACACACACACACACACTTTTCAATGACCCTGTAACACATTACAGATCAATTATTCCTTTTCACTTTTCACTTTTTATGGAAGTTTTCATGTAATAAATAAAGGCAAGGTGCAACATACTGAACTCTGTTCACTCCATAAGCTACTAGTAATTGTCTGTAATCCAGAAGCTGTGAAATTCAGGTCTGTTAAAGGCATCGCATGACTCACAGTGATTTGCTTCAACAAGCAATGTTTAGCGTTGCAAAACATCAGAGATAGTCCTGAGGACAATACGCAGTTGAATTTCTTAAACAACATTTCCCATCTAACATGACTTGAATAAATAGTTGAATAGTTAAATATTCAATTTGCTGTGTGCAGAAGCCTTGCATTGTACCTGCACACAGGCTGTCAGTTGGTCATGTGACGTCAACACACATCAGCCCATGCAGCAGTTTGGGTTGGACATCTTCTTGCTGTTATTTCCAGACAGTTTGGCCACTGATACGGGCTCCTTGTATTCATCAGCGTGCTTCGTCACCTCTCTGATGTGCAGGACAAAGAAATCATTCAACAAGTAATGTTAAAATATTTGTATAATCACGGTGCAATTTCTTAATAAAAGAGGGAAATACTTAGGAAGATCTGCATTAAAATTTAGTAAAAAATACAGAAAATAATTGTTTAAACTGAATTAAATACATAACATCAGTTAATTTATTGACTATTTATTAATACAATTATTTATACAATTTTCTGTTCCAGCAATTATACATGCATTATACTTAAACTGTGATTTGACCATTAGTAATGAATTTGGGCATTAACAATAGAGTTGGGCATTTAATTAAATTTAATTTTTATAACAATTTTGGCTTCCAATCATATGGTATGACGTGTGGTAAACAGTGGTAATGGGATAAATATTTATTCATTTTTATGTATATTATATTATATTATATTTTTATTTTTATTTATTATATTTGTATTATTAGGGTATATATAGAGAGAAAGAGAACTCATGTTTTTTTTGTTTATTTGTTTGTTTTTTACATTATAAGTTCAAGGAAATCTACTAATACTACAGGAATGTGTTTTTAATCACTTCACAAGGTTTCATCAAAGCATTATGAAACACAATATAACTCATTCTGCTGCCCTCTTGTGTTTTGTGTTAATATTACAAATACTGCATGCAGTCAGCTCATCTGAATGCTCTTTATGTGTGAATCTCACAAAAACTATCAAGAATATATATCCATAGTAAAATTGGGCTTGTATTGTATTATATAGATTGCATCGGTGCATTACACATTTCATTACACAAATTGAAACAGTCTTTTGGAAGGTATACATACTGCACATACTGGGTGTTTTAAATTTATGGTGAAATGTGAGTTGGACATGTTTTTGTAAAATTCTTCTCTGTGTATTTGATCTATTCTGTTTTGCAAGTCAGGGACCAGATGCATACAGCTGCTATGTAAGTAACTTAAAAACTAGTTAAATACTAGTTTGTCCAACTACCAGCTAGCCAAGGGTTAACCAACCTTACTTTTCAAGCAGTCTACTTTTATGTAGCTGAATTTTAAAACTTATGACCAGTCTAGAAAAAAAAAATTACATGACAAACTTTTTAAAGGGGTCATTGGATGCCCATTTTTCACAAGTTGATATGATTCTTTAGGGTCTTAATGAAAAGTCTATAAAATGCTTTTAAAAATTAAAAATTCTCAATGGCTGTGTAAAACAACACCCTTTTTACCTTGCCAAAATCAGCTCTGCAAAAATCATCCGGTTCTGGTCGAGGTTGCTTTAAATGTTAATGAGCTCTGTTCGCCCCGCCCCTCTCTTCTCTCTGTGGAGTGACGAGCCTGTTTACTTTAGCCCATTTAGTCGAGTTTAGCCGCTAAACTTGCTAACTAGCATGTTATTAGGAAAGGCGATCGCAAAGATTCATAAAAAAACCCTTATACTCACTACTGCTGTAAGTGAAGCTGGATCATGAATGATTCGCGTGAACATAGACGAATATATGTAGATCGGGAGGCGCATTCCCTTCACAAACATATATCATCCACTGCATCTTCAGCAGCTCAGATGTCAGGAATAAATGACGACCACTATGTTCATTATTACATCCAGCAACACAACACCTCAATCGCTCAATCTGAGATATTCTTGTCTAATTTACAACCCTGCTTCAGCATCAAAACAATGGAGGACGGACTGTTACAGCTGATCTGAGGTAAGACGCTCATGTCAATCAACTATCGTAGGAGCGGCCTCTGTTGGTGTGACGGCACAACGACAGGCATCTGACAATGGCTCGATTTGAAAAAGGGGATATTATTTTTACAGATTAATTAAAAAACACTGCATGGATTTTTATCATTATAGGGTAGATTTGTACATACACTGCCAACACACATTAATGTTCAAACAACATGTAAAAGTGAACTTTGCATCCGATGACCCCTTTAAGACTAGTCTAAGCAGTTTATACAACTGGCCCAAGATTTTGACATTAATATGTCGTCGCCTTGGAAGGTTTTATCTGATGTTTTTGTCAAAATTAAGTTACTCACATTTTCTTATTCTGTGACAACTTTTTTCTTTTCTCTTCTTTTCTTTTCTTTTGTAAGCTGGATACATTTTGGGCCTTTTTTTTTAGAAAACAAAAAGGGTTCTATCTACAGAAGCCTATGGAACCCAAAAACTCAATATCTCAAAATTGCTCAGAATGCAGATAGAATATTATAATTCCAAGGTGGCGATGTATACCAGATAGATTTATTGTATTTACAGTATTTTTTCAATTCGAGCTTGGAATAGGACTTACCGGGCTAAATGAAGAACAGCCTCAATGATGTTGGATCCATCCTTTGCACTCGTCTCACAAAATAAGGCACTGTATGTCTGAACACAGAGAGCAGCCACAGTTTAGCACTTACACTAACACAAAAAATGCAGTAATTAACAGAGACTGTTTTAGGTCATATTCATTCATGTGCAGGTGGCAGTGTTTTGCATATCGGAAGGTTCAAATCAAATCAACACCTACATGCAATATGAAAGCACAGGAAAGAAGCAGTTCAGCTAAAAATAAAAATGCTGTCATCATTTAATCACCCACATGTTGTTTACTTCATGGAACACAAACAGAAGAAATTCTGAATCCAGGCCACTCTTTGAGAAATAGCCAAAAGGCCCAGTCTTCTTAAGCCTGTGATAGTTTTGTTTGACTAAACAGACTTCAGGAGACTTGGAATATAGAGCATTAGTCATACAGACTATTTGTTATGGTGCTTTCACTGTGTTTTTGAAGCTTGAATACTTCCGTCTCCATTCATGGTAAACTGCAGTTTTCATGAGGGTGAGTAAATTATGACCGCTTTCATTTTTGGATAAACAATTCCTGCAGAAAAACAGAATGTTTTTTTTCCTGCAGAAAAGCAATGGTAAATCACAGTGAATAATGTCCAGGCACTAACCATGGCCAGTTTCTCTCCATAGCTGGTTGGAATACAGGTAACTCCATTCAGAAGAGCTTCCTTTCTCATGTCTGTCTTATTCCCCACAAGCATGATGGGAATGTCATCCTGGGACACATCCTGCATCAGAAAAGACTGCCAATTAGTATTCAAACTGAACCAGCAACATCCTACATTTCTGTATCTTTTCCCATTGTAGTGTTAATTTAAAGGTATACTGCATACTATTGACAGCTAGTGGTTGAAATGGGTACAGCAGTCGAAATTAAAAAAAAAAAAATTCTCCTGCCCCCTCCTTCTCAGACTCCACACTCACACTGGTTGCCAGATTGAGGACACCCAACAGGAGCGAGCACAAGTGACAATGGCAGGTAACAAGCCTTATGCTGTAAGTTGATGGGTTGATTTATTTACGTTTTAATATGCCTCTGATTGTAGTGCTTTTTAGATGGATGCCGAGGCTTTTTAGGTCAGGTAGATTCTGTGATCTCTGACCTATTTTGTTTGCTGGCTTCAATGGCTGCCATACACTGTGCTTTCCACCAACTGGCAACCCGTGGTGTCAAATTACTATTGGCTAAAGTGGTAGTGGGTGGAGTCATACAAACCAAAACAAAAATTGACATTCCGACACGGAACACTATTTGAAAGCAGAATAACTGTCTGTAGCATTGTTTTTCGGAGAAACAAGTATCTGAATTTAGCATTTTTCCAAAACATTCGCAAACAAATTTCGTTTTTTTTTTTTTTGTTTAGTACAGTCAAAAAATACATACAGCACCTTTAATATGACATCTCATGAAAAACCTCACAGTACATTTACTCTTACAAACTCTTACAAAGAAAAATCTATGTAGACATGTTTACAAGATTCCTCTCCACTTCACCTATTCCATTTATGGAAACAAAGTTACAAAAAAAACAAAACAAAACAAAAAAAAAACACATTTTTTTTTTATCAGAAGTCACATGAACAGATTAGCATAGGACTGTTAAGCAACTAGACCTATGTAGTCTGATGAGCGACAGTCTTAAGGGTGTAGTAGCACCAGGTAGAAATTAGGGGTGGGAGAAAAAAAAACGATTCTCTGATGCATCGCGATTCTCTCTTCAACAATTCAGAATCGATTCTAAATATTTCAGAATCGATTCTGAGCTGTTTTTTTTTCCCCCCGCATGTGACACGTGTGCGCACTAGAGACGTGGCGGGTTCATTGCACTGAATTCGCGCTGTGAGAAGCGGCTTTTACACCGAACGCGGAAAGCGCTGCACTGGCCGCTGGGTTCAGAGCGGCCAAAGTTCAACTATTTTGAACTTTAGGTGCAGCGTGTACGTCTTGCACGCCAGTGGTCGACGCAGAAACAAGCCGTCCTCGCACGGCAAAAGCAATTGAACTGAATGGGTTTCGTGTTCGGTGTGAAAGCCGCTAGACACGTGTGCATTGCTTGACAGTGTGTGCTTCCATCCGCCGTGTTTTACTTTAGATATGCTTTAGATATTGTGTTTGTTGTCATGAAGATCGATTGCGGCTGCGGTTAGATGCCCTTCCATTTTTGAATACTTTTATACGAAATTGATGTTTACACAGTCAGTTATGTTTTCAGAGCAGGACAAAACATCTGATATATCGAAATAGATCTGTGCATTAGTGTGAATAAATACAGTCTGTTAAAGCTGTCACTGTCAATGATCTCATCAGTAATAATCAATTGGCAATAATGCTGAGGAAAAAAGAAAAACCCATAACTATTGTCTGTAAACTTTCAGATACTTAAAAAACACAGATTTTAAATGAAAATGATTTAAGTGATTGTTTTAAAAAATAGCCTGTTTATATAAAAAAAATAAAGTTTGCCCAGAATAAATCTGCTACAAAATTTCTATGAAAATGTAGCCATGTACAGTAAAACTGAAAACTGAGAATGTGATGCATAGTGATATTGAGTTGATAATGAAAACTGTAATTTAATTGAATCATGAAACCAGTGAAGATTCACACCCCTACTTTTAAGATGGCAGTACTGACATACAGAGATGCCAACTATAAAATAAAAGCAAAGAAACTGCAATTTTGGTTAACATTTAAGGTTGTAAAGATGTATTTGCACAGCAGAACAATTCATTGGGGAAAAATGTAGATCAAGAATCATTTTGGAATCGGATCGTGACTCCCAGAATCGGAATCGGATCAGATCAGATCGTAAAGCGCCTGAAGATTCCCACCCCTAGTAGAAATGGCCCATTTGATTCCTTGAGAGTATGAAAAATGGTCAAGTCTACATAACTAAATTAGGACTGTTTAAGTGGAGGAATTACCTCAATGATGTCAACCCATTCACGCACATTCAGAAAGCTCTTCTCACACGTAACGTCATACAGTAGGAGAACTCCATCCGCCCTCCTGAAGTAAGACTTAGCAATGCTCCGAAACCTGTGAAAGAGACACCAGAGTAATCAAACTTTAGAACAAAGTACACTTCGGTTTTTATGCATATGCTAGTGTATCTATACAGTATGTGATGTAAATTTGTACACTTAATTTGTATACTTAGCTCAAACATGCACGTTTTTTTTTTCTGCACTTATTTGTTTGTCCACAAGATGGCAATACTAGTTCAGAGCATTGTTTTAACAGGAGGTGGGACAATAGCAAACTGCTCAAGATAGAATTGATACCAGGTGACTGCATTGTTTAGCATTTGTGTGAAGAGATTAAGAGATACACACTACTTTAAGTACAAAACATTTTATCACACATAAATATATCTAGAGAGAAATAGCACAGACAAGGAAATTTAATGTGCCTGTGTTCACACATGCTATCAAACACAATATACTTTGAAAGGGTGTGTATGCATCTGTATGTATACACTAAGTGTTTGCTTTAAAACCAAACTTTAGCTGTATCATGGACAACTGTGCCCCTAGAGGTCTATGATGGAACTTCAGGGGATTTGTGATCATTACATACACTCACCAGTCACTTTATTAAAGGGCTAGTTCACCCAAAAAAGAAAATTAGCCCATTGTTTACTCACCCTCACGCCATCCTAGGTGTACGTGACTTCCTTTCAGACGAATCTAATTGGAGTTATATTAAAAATTGTTCTGGCTCCTCCAAGCTGTATAACAGCAATGGTTGAAGTGTTTCTCTTCAACAGTCCAAAACAAGTCCAATAAAATCTATAATAAGTAGCGCCTCACACGGCTCTAGGGGCCGAATTAAAGCCTCCCGTAGCAAATCGACGCGTTTATGTAAGACAAATATCAATATTTAAAATGTAATAATCACTTTAATCTAGCTTGCGCTAACTGTCGTACACGGAAGCCGTTCCAGGTGGGTGACGTAGGACGTAAGCGTAGCGCATGTGATCTCAAGAGGCGCACTAGCAACTGGCCTCCTTGTTAGGGCACGTAGGACTTGGGGGGGTTACACATGCGCCTGTGGGTCTCACGAAAACGAAAGTTTGTTTTCAGGAGCAAAGGAAGTTTCCTTATATTAACAAAGGAAAACCAGTCTCCTCTTGGCTTTTATCAAAATCCTCTGTCGTTTTTCTTTACAAATTCTCATTTTGTACTTCTAATTCATGACCTTTGATTTGGTCTCTCCACGTTCATCACTTCTCACTTCTTTTTATTATGGATGGATCCACTTTATTGGACTTGTTTTGGACTGTTGAAGAGAAACACCTGCCCACGCATTATAAAGCTTGGAAGAGCCAGAACAATTGTTAATATAACTCCAATTGCATTTGTCTGAAAGAAGGAAGTCATATACACCTAGGATGCCTTGAGGGTGAGTAAATAATGGGCTAATTGTCATGTTTGAATGAACCCACCCTTGAAGTACACCTGTTAAACTGCTTATTAACACAGGTATCTAATCAGCCAATCACATGGCAGCATCTCAATGCATTTAGGCATGTAGACATGGTCAAGACAATCTGCTGAATTTCAAATTGTGCATCAGAATGGGGAAGATCCAGTCATAAAAACTGAATTTACTGTATAGCACGGAATATCCCAGATTTTGCCTATTTAAATATGAATCCTGCACATTCTGCGCCTTTGTATGAATGAATAAACACGCAGTTTACAACAGACATGCTGAAGCGCACGACACTCGCCGTCTCTGCCGCCTAAAAATATGAGTACATGAAAACATAATCTCTAGAACTGCTGTGAGAGTCAGTTCATGAGCATTTTACTGTTACTTTTGAGAAAAACTATTCTCATATCATATACAAACAGAAGAAACATAAAGGCAGCAAACCGTTAAAATAACATTTTCAGAAATATTACTTAATGTAGCCTAATGATAGTACTACTACTAATAATAAAAATATTATGAAAACAATATTTAAGGAATATTTACCAGAAAAATTATTTACCAGAATTTATTTACAAGAAAACTGTAAATACACCAGACTTTCTGGGGGAAAAAAGGGAAATAATAATAAATAATTCTTTATAAATCTTTATAAATTAATTAGACATGCTTTTTATTATTACAATTTAATTAAACTATTAAAATTGAATGCAGAAAATTAATAGAAACAGATTCTATTAAAGAGATTCACAGAATTTGATTAAAATAAAACTACATTTGAGAAAAATAATAAAACATATTTTATAGGGCCTTAAAATGTAATTGTTGTTAAACTTTTAAGAAATTGCTGTTAAATCGTGTACGTTTCATGATTTCAATTAATTAGACATGCCTTTTGATTAATATTTTTTAGTGTAACCATTAAAATAAAGTCTAGAAAAAATAATGAAATGAAAAATAATGAAAATGAAATGGAAAAAATAAAACGGAAAAAAAATTTGGGAATATAACAAATTTCATAGGGCCCTATTTATTTAATTTTTGTCTTGTTTTATTGTATTTGTCCTTTAGTTTGTTACTTGCATCTATGTTCTTATTATTAATAACAAAGATAAAAATTACTATATCATGATATAAATTGTTGTTGTTAAATAAAATGACTATATCATGAAATAAAATTTGGCTTTATCCTTTAAGCTAACTTACCAATTTTGCAAAGATCTCTACATACCTGTAGGCTCGCTAGTTGTTCACCATAATCCTGTGTAGTGGCACTGGCATGTGGTTTTTATTATTTTGTTATTTTTTTAAAGGGGGATGAAATGTTTTTTTTAATAGATAAAATAACTATAATCTCCATTTGGATCATCTATTATTCATTTTTACCTTACCTGTCGTTCTACGCTTTTGATATAGTATCGGTTCAGTAGTAGTATCAAGATATTTTAGTCTGGTATCATATCGGGGTCAAAATTTTGGTATCGTGACAACACTAATAGCCTCTATATTCAACAGATCTCTATCCAATAAGAGCAGCTTTAGGAAGTGGGAGATTCACACCATGGTTAGATGCCACATTGAATTTAACACCAATGAAAACTAGTCTTTAAACAGTCTTTAAAATGGCATGCACTGTATAAAGGTCCTGTATCACATAATTTTCACAGCTCACAAGTTTCACAGCTGTTTTGTAAAGCAGTACGTTGTTAAACGACAGTACAATCAATTGAACGCATTGTACTTATTTTCCTCACAGCCTTGTTTTAATTTTTGTCAAAAACAGAACATGACATGTCATAAACATGGCGATACCATGGCTAAGGTCTATAGAGGATCAACAAAAAAAAGTTCCCTAATTTCTAGGTTTTGTTTTGGACTGTAAAGTAGATGAAGACTAAATGGTGAATAGAAGAATGGCTCAATTACAGATTTTAGCACTTACGTTACGAGTGTCTATCAGCTCAGTTTCTGCAGTGTGTTCCACTAGTCAGACCTTTCACATTCAAGGCCAGACATGGTCATTTCAAATGAAGAAAGTAAAGACCAACTGAGCAACATAATTCAACCTTTTTGAATCATGAATACAAAGTACTGCCACCTGCTTGTCTGGAGAGTTTCTTCCTCTCATGTAGGCACAGATTGTATTTGATAGTGTTTTTTCTGTGTTGGCCCAGACATAGGAAACAACATAGTCAGTTTTTACTGACACTTGCTCTTTGATGTCTGTTTAGTGTGTTGCAGGCTTTAGAGTTTATTCTCTGTGTTAGTGTTGTCACGAGACCAAAATTTTGACTTCGACACAATACCTGACTAAAATATCACAGTACTACTACTAAACGATACTACGAATAAAACAGAGAACAGGAAAAGTAATTGATTAATAGATGATGGAGATCATAGCTATTTTATCTATTAAAACACAGCATCTCATCCCCCCTTTAAAAAAAAAAAAAAAATTTAATAAAATAATAATAATCACATGCCAGTGCCCCTGCACAGGATTATGGTGAACAACTACCGAGGCTACAGGTATGTAGAGATCTTTGCTATATTGGTAGGTTAACTTAAAGGATAAAGCCAAATCTTATTTCATGATATAGTCATTTTATTTCACAACAACAATTTATATCATGACATAGTCATGTTTTGTTATTTTATCTGTGTTATTAATAATAAGAACCTAGATGCAAGTAACAAACTACAATAAAACAAAGACACAACTGAAATAAAGAGAGCCCTATGAAATCTGTTTTATTTTTTCTAGACTCTATTTTAATGGTTACATTAATAAAAGATTTATCAAAAAACATGTCTAATTAATTGAAATCATGAAACTTGCAGAATTTAACAGCAATTTATTAAAAGTTTAACAAAAATTAAGTTTTTAAGGCTCTATGAAATGCGTTTTATTATTTTTCTCAAATTCAGCTTTGTGAATCTCTGTTTTCCATTAATTTTCTAAATTCTATTTTAATCGTTTCATTACATTTTTATAATCAAAAGCATGTCTAATGAATTTATAAAGGATAATTAGATTAGAATTAATTTATTATTGGCTATTTCTTTCTTTTTTTAAGAAATACTGTGTTGTGTATTTACAATTTTCTGGTAAATAAATTCAGGTAAATATTTTTTTCTGGTAAATATTCCTTAAACGTTGTGTTAATAATATTTTTATTATTAGTAGTAGTACTTCTATATTTACATTAAATAATATATATTTATATTTTTCTGACTGTCAAGTTAAACCGAACTTTTATTTTGACGGGTTGCTGTGAAGATCTTTAGGGTCTTCATCATATGACGATAGTTTTCCGCAAAAGAAACGGTAAAATGCTCATGAAGTGACTCTCGGAGCAGTTCTAGAGATTATGTTCATGTGTTCATGTACTCATATATTGAGGCGGCAGAGGCTGAAAACACCGCGAGCGTCACCCGTATGTAAACAAAATTGTGCGTCTGCGCCATTCACTAACACAGACACGCAAAAATACAGCTCTTATTAAAATGCATTCTTAATATACCGGTACTAGTAAAATGCAGAATCATACCGTTTTTAAAAGCAGGGTATCGCAATACATTTTAAGCCCCGGTATATCGTGCAACACTACTCTGTGGTATAGATATATTTTGGTTGTGGGGCCGCTGGGATCTTACCTCTCCTGTCCAGCTGTGTCCCATAACTGCAGCACTGTTGGAACACCATCCACCACCAAAGTTTTCATCTGGAAATCAACTCCTGCAAGGAAATAAATGCAAATGATTTCACAATCTTTGAGTTAGAGATTATATTCAAGTGTGGTGAAGTGTTAGAAAAGTCTTACCCAGTGTGGCGCTGGTGTTGCCTTTGAACTCGTTCTTACAGAGGCGAAGGAGGAAACTAGACTTCCCCACCGCTGCGTCTCCTGCCAGCACAATCCTGTAAGCTTTCTCTGATGGAGGCTGAGTCACTGCCAACACATCCTGCTCTCTCTGCACACATACAGACACATTTGAGGTTTAGAACTGGGATTTGTTTGAGTTCAGGATTTTGAATGCCTTGGGTCAAATTTAAGCCTTTGTGATACTTCTAGCAGGTGAATCCAGTACCTCTGTGAAGATAGCAGAGAGGCATTTCTTCCCTGAAGCAGTAACATCGCTTTTCTGAGCAGGTTGTGATGGAGTCCAGCTCAGAACGGATTCGCTGTCCGACCCGATCGCTTCCTCTTCTCGCACTTCCATAACCTGTGAACACACACAGCTTACTTTAAAACAGTAGTCTCACTGATAAAGAAATGACAGCAAGTACACAGACAGATGTCTTTGAATGATCTGAATCTGAATTATTTGAATCTGTTCATATTTGCCTCATGCTGTCTCTAGTGTTTGATTGGTCATTGTCTGATTTACTGACATTATACCTCTGTATCCTTAGTGTCTCCAGATACAGTGGTGTTGGTGTCCGCTGCTTGCACTGGACTCGGACAGGAAGTTCTCTCGTGCTCGTAATCGTAGCCGTTGTTTGAGCGCAGGGTAGACATGCCGCTGTCCACGCAGCTATCGGGGAGACTGTCTTCCTCACAGCTGCGTCTGCGCATGGGGTCGCACAGGGCCAGAGCCAAAGAATCACTTCTCGGTCTGTGCAGATCCTCCATCAGTCCAAACTGATCAAAGTCCTCGTCCACGCACGTGTTACAGCACCTGCGGAAGTATTCACTGTGTCAACATCACGGTTACTGAAAACTAGATTTGCATTTCCTTAAGGAAGTAGTTGTGCATTAGTGTTAGTTAGTTAGTTCTGTGTACATGAAAGGTCAGTTTGCAGCCAGAATCAATGTGACACTCTCTTAGCCATGTTAAAGATGTTATATTGTTACTTGGATGCAAGAAAGAACATACCAATCATAATTAAGTATGCAAATATTACAATGACCTCATCGCTGTCAAATTAGAACTGCAAACATTCTATCATTGGAAGCTAAAGGGAGATTTTCTATATTTCAAAGTTCTATATTCAATTTCTTAAAATAAATGAATAAATAAATAAATAATAATAATAATATCATACTGATTATAAGACAGTGTATGATTTTTTTTTTTTATTATATCAACGCTAACCCTTGTTCCCTGAAGGAGTGAACAGAGACATTGCGTCTACTGACGTGAGTGAGACCCCTGACATCAGTTGACATAATGTCAAACGTGACTGACTGAAAGGGAACATCTCGGTTACGTATGAAACCCTCGTTCCCTGAAGGAGGGAACGGAGATGTTACGTTGACTGACGTCAAGGGGTCTCACTGATGTCAGTCGACATAATGTTAAACGTGACTGACTGAAAGGGAACTCTGGTTTCTCTCTTTTTTTTTTCTCATCGTTTAGTTGTTCTGTTATGTTTAGTACTAAAATAACAAAAATTACTTAAACTAAAATAGGGGATTTTTTATTAGATAGGACAGTAGAGAGCAGACAGGAAAGTATTGGGTGGAGAGAGTGGGGTGGGATAGGCAAAGGACACTCGAGACAGGAATCAAACTCAGGTCGCTGCGAACACAGCTGTGCTATATGTTGGCGCACTAACCACAAAGCTATCAATGCTGACAAACTAAGATGAAAACTTAATAAAAGCTATACAGATATAACCCACTGAGCAAACGACGTCCAAACGACGTCATTTCAACGTCTTTGTCGGAATATAGACATGATCTTCACGTCGGGTGGACGTCTCATGTTTGTTGGGAATAGAAAAGATTAATAGTACTAAAAACACAACAAAATTACTAAAATTACACTGAAAACAAAATCAAATTCAAAATATCAACAAAAACTACTACATATATTCTACTATATATAGTATATTCTGTAACAATTTGCATTAGGAAAAGATTTAAGTAGTATTTTGTAACTGTTACGGATCTGGTCGGTGAGCTGCGGACCGCTCACCACCAGATGTCGCTCTCACCTTGCACCTCACTGACTGTTTCACCACACCCTGGACTACATTCCCCATCAGCCATTGCACTTCAGCCGCGTCCAATCAGAGACACTATTTATACCCCGATCTTCCTGTCACACATTGCCGAGTATTGATTTGTGTTTTACAGTCATACAAAGCGTTTCTCCCTGTGTTCCTGTGTCTAGTTTTCGTGGTTTGCTTTGTTGTATCGTTTAGTCTGTCTCGCCGCCTGTCTTTTATTACTCTCGCCTGTCTGACCATTCTCCTGCCTCGCCCTACGGATAACGTTCGCCGCTGGACTGACCCTCGCCTGTTTTAAGGATTACGCTTGGTTTGCTGTCTATGTACCTGTCTGCCGTTGTCCGACCCTGCCTGCCTTTTGACCATGTCTATGTCACGTCCCATTAATAAAAGTATGCACATGGATCCGCTCGCCTCTCGTCTCTCTGTAACAGTAACAGTTATATTTAGGTATTGGGTACTGTTAAAGGAGAAGTCCACTTCCAAAACAAAGATTCACATATAATGTACTCACCCCCTTGTCATCCAAGATGTTCATGTCTTTCTTTCTTCAGTCGTAAAGAAATTATGTTTTTTGAGGAAAACATTTCAGGATTTTTCTCCATATAATGGACTGATATGGTGCCCCGATTTTGAACTTCCAAAATACAGTTTAAATGCGGCTTCAAACGATCCCAGATGTGTTTGTAATCGATCCCAGCCAAGGAAGAAGGGTCTTATCTAGTGTAACGATAGGATATTTTAATAAAAATAATACAATTTATATACTTTTTAATGCCAAACACTGGTATTGTCTTACTCTGCCTGGACTGTTTTTTTCGGTTCATGACAGTTAGGGTATGTCGAAAAACTGGCCATCTCATGTTCTCCCTCAACTTCGAAATCGTCCTATATCGCTATTTTACCTTTTTTGTTAAGTTTTTTGTTAAGTAGGTGTTTGATCTTCTTTGCATGTTCACTTTGCAAAGACTGGGTCGGTACTTCTGCAGTGATGTAGGATGAGTTTGAAATGATTTTTGAAGTTGAGGGAGAAAATATGATTGGAGTTTTTCGACATACCCTAACTGTCTTGAGCCAGAATACACAGAGTTCAGGGAGAAAAAGACAAGACGAGTGTTTGAAAATAAAAAGTATTTAAATTGTATTTTTTTAATGAAAATAAATAATAATAATAATTCCTTACATTTATATAGCGCTTTTCTGGGCACTCAAAGCGCTTTACACAGAAGGGGGAATCTCCTCAACCACCACCAGTGTGCAGCATCCACCTGGATGATGCGACGGCAGCCATATTGCGCCAGAACGCCCACCACACACCAGCTTATTGGTGGAGAGGAGATGTAAGTGATGAAGCCAATCAGAATATGGGGATGATTAGGAGGCCATGATGGTCAGAGGCCAATGGGCAAATTTGACCAGGATGCCGGGGTTACACCCCTACTCTTTTTAGAAAGACATCCTGGGATTTTTATTGACCACAGAGAGTCAGGACCTCGGTTTAACGTCTCATCCGAAGGACTGTGCTCTTTTGACAGTATAGTGTCCCCATCACTATACTGGGGCATTAGGACCCACACAGACCACAGAATGAGCACCCCCTGCTGGCCTCACTAACACCTCTTCCAGCAGCAACCTAGTTTTCTCAGGAGGTCTCCCATCCAGATACTGACCAGGCTCAACCCTGCTTAGCTTCAGTGGGCAACCAGTCTTGGGCTGCAGGGTGATATGGCTGCAGCCCAAGACTATAACCGATCGTTTCACTAGATAAGACCCTTCTTCCTCGGCTGGGATCATTTACAACCGCATTTGTGATCGTTTGAAGCTTCATTTAAACTGCATTTTGGAAGTTCAAACTTGGAGCACCATATCAGTCCATTATATGGAGAAAAATGCTGAAATGTTTCCTCAGAAAACAATTTCTTTACGACTGAAGAAAGAAAGACATGAACATCTTGGATGACAAGGGGGTGAGTACATTTTCTGTACATTTTTGTTCTGGAAGTGGACTTCTCCTTTAATTTCACTTAATTTCACAAATTCACTTAATTTTAGTCCTTAGTGTTTTTATTTATATTTATGTTTATTTTATTTTGACAAAATAAATCAACAGTTAATATTATATCAGATATCAAATGAAAATAATATTTTAATTTTAATATTTTGTTTTGTTGGTCAGAATTATAGTATTTTTGCATCCCTTAGCAATAATGAAAGACAGCAATAAAACACAAAGTAAAATTTAAATGGAGTCTGTATATTTGGGCTGAAATGATGCAGTGGTTTAATTACTAATGTTAAGAGTTTAGAAAGTGTGATCAATATCAGTACATTTAGACCTCAACTCTGAAATGAACCGTAAATACATGTCTTACCGATCAAAATAAGAAGAACAGACATTCTTTCTTGTGCTCATGTAAACTCCAGGTGACATCCCACTGACACGGTGTAAGAGAGAAACATCACGTCTGTCCTAATGGATAAGAAGTAAATAATGTAAATACAGCAAACTAGAACTTTAATCCACACCTCTTAAAAAACACAGACAGCCATCAAAGTATTAGCCCGATCAGCAAACACTGCTCTCAAACAGCTTAATCCATTTTACAACAGCATCTGCAGTAAAGAAAGGCTCTGGACACAGGAGGCTCTTACCTGAGTCTTACTCTTGCTCTGACTGTTCTCCAGCGCCGCTCGCAGACTGTCATTACTGTCGTGGAGCTTTCTGTTCGCCGCCCTGCACATGAAGAACAGCAGAAATATAATTCTGCAACAAAATTTGAAAACTATAAAGCAAAAATAAAAAATTATTGGACTTCTAATGTAGCAACTTTGTTGCACGTTTAGAAAAGCAAGACTCTTAAAAACTGAATGGATGTGTGTCTCTTAAAATAGACAGTGTTAGCAAGACTTTTCACACTTGTATGAAGCTGTGATTAATTGCTGCATTGGCTTTGGCTGTGTGTTAGAAGTTGAATGTGTTTCAGAGGGAGTGAAAGTGTCATTAGTCTGGTAAGTATCAAGCATCTTTGCAAGACCAGTATATTAACACTTAGTAGAGAGGAAGACAAGACATCTGTTCACTTTGTTAATGTTAATCTCTGGAAAACCATAGCACTATTTTATAGAGTTTTATATCCACCTTACTTTTCCTATAAGAGCGGGCGTGGCCATTTATAAATTTTATGGGTCTGGCTTCTGGTCTCATCCGTGTCCAGCTTTTTAGCTGTACAAAATAACTCATTTTGCTCCTTGTTATAGAAAACTTGTGTGTCTTACTATATTATTTTAATGTATTATCTTAATTTTGAACACACTGGTTTGTAGTGCAGTTTTACCGTTTACTGCACCTTGTTATTCTTCTCGTTACTTTGCTATAGCTAATGAACCAGAAATCTCACCCACAGGATTATTTCTGGTGGATATATATATATATATATATATATATATACACACATACATATATGAAGAGTTCAGATGCAAAACCCGCTAAATCTGACGTCTTTCTTTAAAAAAATGTATTTTTATCAGGCTCAGATGTATAGGTTTCTATGTAAGTACTGGTACTTCTGATTGGGCTGAGACTGGTATTTGACAGAGATGGCTTTTAGCTGGTTTTGCATCTGAACTTTTCATATATATATATATATATATATATATGTGTGTGTGTGTGTGTGTGTGTGTGTCACATGTACTTGATCAAAAATATATTAAAAACCTTATTTCAAAAATGAAAAAGTTTCATTTCATTTTGAAAATTCTAAAAAAAAGCCATTTGTAAGATATAAAGTTGCAATTATAAGAAATAACTTTAAAATTGCTTAAAATTAAAAGCACACATTTTACTCATGCAAAAGAATATGTACACTATTAATGATTAAATATTAAAAGCATTTAATTATTTTAAAACACTTTGAATAATGAAAAAAAAAAAACACTTTCTGAAAATGATTAACTGTTTCATTCAATTTAAACTGAGAGCTTTATTAGTAGTTTACTAAGATCACACCCAAACTGGGTTTTAAGACTAAATTAACTGAGTATATTGTAGAGGCCAGTGGTATCAAACGTTTTTATAGTCTACTTAAGGTTATGATGTTTTTGGGAAACACAGCCCTGAGCATTTGAACAAGAAAATTAATTATAAAAGAGCAAAACATTAACACAAGCAAATACTGTTCTCTGTTTTCTAATGATTTGTCTTTGTGTTTTTAAGCATACTTCAGAAGATGCAAGACAATGAAAGTGAATGTATATGTGAATGTATATGGCATGTATATGTTATTCAAACAGCTGCTTCAATAACAGATTTGCAGTGTGAAACACTGAATGAAAAGAGCTGTATACAGACCAGTACACTCCTATATATTCTGCAGATTTTTGGATGAATCCGGGAGTATTACTGACCAGATACGGTGAATACTACAGGTCCGTATACTTCCAGAACGATACCGCAATGATACTGAAATTTCACGGATTCCTGTATATGTCCGTGCACCCCAAGTATCTGGGTATTTCTGGAAATTTACTGTTCTGTGTAATTTGGCTCAGGATTTTTCCACATACATCTGGCAAACCTGAAATTTGCACGAGAGTTTACCATGGCCAGAATTTACCGGATACAACCCTTTTCATGCAGTGAAATCTTGAATCATGACTACCCATTGACATTGTTCTTGTTAGCAAAGGGTAAAGCATATACAGTGTGCAAATGGAACAAGATGACGGGTTAACAAGTGTGAAAGCTCATTTAAGTCATGGGAATGTGTAGTTTTTTTTTGTTTTTTTTGAAAACAAATTTGAATGGAGATGAAATAAGAAATTAAATTTGGAATTAATTATATTTAAAGATGCCTGGGATTAATAATTGGAAGACGGACGTGTAAATATGTAAATATTGAATTAAATTTTTCAATAGAGTTTTTTGTAAGTGCATCTATTTGCTAGCCTCTATTTCCAGTTTGTTTTGATTTGTTTTTTCTGATTTCTCAAATTTGGCTTGGAAACAGCTTAAAAAAACTTTCTGAAAAGTTTCTACAGTAGCAGTATTTTCATTTAGTGCTGTGTGTTCAACTCACTGTAGCACCTCGATCTGTCTCTCCAGGTTACCTCTCTCCTCAGAGAAACACTTCATAAGAGCCTCATCTCTGTAGAAACACACAGACACACAAACACACAAATTGTAATAATTATTGTTCAAGGTTTGTGCAAATTAAAATATGGGCCATTCTACAGAATTGGTGCAAACTGCTGTCTTACAACCAAAAAACACCTTTTAAAAGCATTTTATTCCAATCTTAGATGCTTACTAAGATCCTTCTATTATCTATTGAAACCCACAACAATATTTCAAATATCAGTAAACTTCATATATATAAAATCATCAATTATTGTGTACTTTCAATCAGGAGGTGACTGTCCTGAACCCTAACCCCTAAATTTCAACTTATGAAAATGATGTTGAAATAATTTTTTTATTTTTTTTTTTTAACTTTATGGTTCATTTTTTTGGGGTGTTATCCCATAAATTTGTCACTACCGAACATGTCATCATTGTTTCGGTAGTGACAAAAGGTAACACATAATACTTTATTTGGGAGAAATAAACAAAATTTTAGTACAGTTATGCAAAATTTTAGTATTTTAGCATGTTTTAGTATTGTTTTATTATGTGGGTTAAAATTCTGTAATGTGACGTGGTCACTACAAAATATGTTACTACCCAAAATGTGCTGTCATCATTAAAACATTGGGTGTTTTGTCAAAAATAAAGTATACTGAATTAACAACTAAGATGTTATGATAGTTTTTGGTTCAGTGTATATTCAAACTAATGAATCTTTAACTTTAAAATCAGTATGATCAACTTTTTGCCTCTTACAAAGAAAAAACTGGATTAAAAATACAACAAATCTCATAAATTACACTTGAAATAGTGTTAAAAATGTAATTGATTTACCTCTGAAAAAAAGTTAATAAAATAGCAAAAATATATATTACCTAAAAATCTTAATAGGTCAATATAACCCTAATTAAATTAAACATTACTGTTTTTCGGTAGTGACAAATTTTGAGAGAGGACAAATATTCCAAAACTTTCTGAAAATACAATATGAGAATTAACTGCACAATTACCAGAATGGTGTACCTGGGATATTATACAATTTGCATACATACAGTTTTTTTTTTTTTCCCCAAGACATTTCCAACTCTGACTTTGGACCAATTCTGTAGAATGGCCCATTTACATTCTAAGGACAAGCAAATAAACAGCACTACTAATATTTTACAGTTTACATTGTAAATATTTCAGGGTCACACTTTAGTTTGGGGACACATTCTCACTATGAATTTTACCACAGTAAACTCCTAATTTGCTGCTTATTATTATTATTTAGTAAGGTAGTTGTTAAGTTTAGGATTGAAGGATTTAAAATATGGTCACGCAGAATAAGATTGTCACACCCCTGTGGACTGTTTTGTTGGTTTTTCCCTCATGTGTCCTTATTTGGTCTTTCCTGTTCCGTTTCTTGTTATGACGTCATTGTTTAATCGCTTACACCTGTCCTTGTCTCATTAGCCTGCTATACAAGTTTGATTCAGTTCCTCGTTCCTTGTCGGTTCTTAATGTTAGTTTTTGTCATGTTACCGTGTGTTTTCCCTGCTGTTTCTGCTTGTTCCTGTTCCCTGTCTGGATTATATTTATTAAAGCCCATTGGCGTTATTTCCTCGTCCCTACGGCTCCTTACTACACACAACCCTGACAAAGATATTACTAAGCTTTATAAGTACTATTAAACAGCCAATATGCTAGTAATATGCATGCTAATAAGCAACAAGTTAACAGTGAGAATTTGTCCCTAAACTAAAGTGTTACCAATTTATGCTTTTATCTTTAACAGCTATTTCAACTGTTCATATCCAGTTTTATAGACAGCTTTCATTGGTTTCAGGTAATGCACTCAGGTGGATTCAGTCATTAAATATTTGGGTTTCCTAATGTTTTCTAAACTCATTATACAACTTCTGGGACATTCACAAACATGTAAACTGTGCTCTGTTTTGTCGTTACTAGGTGACAAGTTTCAGACATTCCTGTGCAGTGTGACGCATGACACCAGGATATCCTGCTCTGATGATGTCAGCACTGCAAACACTCACAAAACCGGTTTACAGCTGCTCACAGCTATCATGCAGGGGAACGAGAGTCTGCGTTCTTTCATTATTGACATGGTATTGACATTGCACATCCAGCTGGGAGTGTCAGACTGAGTCAGAAGAGATAGTCCGAGTTACTTCAGAGTACATATTTGATGGGCTTCTTAAAAAATCCCTGGTCTGAAGGTTCATATCCACAGGGCTTATCATATATTCATTAATAACTAAGTCAACTGTGACACACACACAAACACACACGGCCCGTACCGTTCAAAGTTGATGCTTTGGTCTGTAAGATCACTCTTGAGAGAGTCCAGCTCACTCTGCAAGAACGCAATATTAGTTTGGGACTCCAAAAGCTCCTGTTTCAACTTCTGGTTTTGCTGAAAGAGGGATACAAGACAAAAACACATTATATAACACCACAGACAAATTTTAATGATCTATTCAGAGTCAAATAGGAGCCATACCAGCAACAGCTCGTTGTTCTGTCGTTTCAGTGCTGACGTTTCCTCTTTAAGGCTGACACTCTTGTTTTGATTTTCAATCTAAAAAAAAAGAAAATTCTAAAATAAATGTTTTTTTAAATATGATGCTTTATACAATACAAAAAAATACAAAGAAGGGAAAATAACTACTAATGTTGCAAAATTCATCAATTATTAAACAAATTGGTAACACTTTAAAATAAGGTTTAATTTGTTAACATTAGTTAATGTATTAACTAACATGAACGAACAATGAACACCACATTACGGTATTTATTAATCTTTGTAGTGGTAAGTTAATAAAAATACAGTTGTTCATTGCTTGTTCATGTTAGTTCACAGTGCGTTAACTAATGTTAACAAACACAACTTGTGATCAGTGTTGCCAGATTGGGCGGGTTGCCGCCCAATTGGGCTTCTTTTGATCGGCTTGGACCGGAGAATAACGCATTGGGCGGGTAGACAAAATTTGGGCTGCTTTAAAACATTTAAAAGCCGCCCAATCAGCTGCTTTTTTCTTCGCTTTTATCTTTAGTCATGTTATTTTAATATGTTCGAGCTCAAAGTATCACAGTAAAAAATGTGTAGTGCAGTCATCAACATCATTGAACAGAGACCTGTCAATCAATTTACCATATTTTATGTTGGTGAGATGTGATGACTCGTGAGTGACGGGGTTTTGATGCTATAAAGGGCAAGATTTTGAATGTGCAGCTATATATTCATTCATTCATTTTATTTGAGTGATTGGGATGGCAAAGTGGCCTAAATATAAGTTACACGATAAAAAGTTTTAGAGTCACTTAAATCTCACAACGTGGATTACACGTAGTGAGAGATGAATAGAAGATTTCTAAGTATAATTGTAACTGAAATAAGAGAACAGTTGAATGATTTAATAAAAATCAAAACTGAATATGGGGACTATACGATGCTGTCCTGCATCAGAACATCTTTTAAACAGTCCAGACTACTCTGGTATACTTGGCATTGACAGCTGCTGGACTTGAACAGTTTTAACTGTGCAAAGTTCTGCATGATGTTCTAAAATGTGTACTTTATGAAATACGTGCTGTAGTTCTGTCTGAAGATAAAGCACAAGACAACGGTAAGCACATTATTGTTGTTGATTGTTATTATTATTATTATTAAAATATGTCTGGGCATTTTAAGCATATTTTCTGACTCCCTTTAATGCATTTGCCCTGTTTTGATCCACATTCCTGTGAAACTGATTTATCTTTATTTTATTTTGTCATCTTTATTTTTAAGGAGATAAAAATGGTCCTTATCAACTTTGATTGACATGGCAATAAAATTCCACCACATTATTTTGGCAGTAAAAATTTGGGCTGGTTTTTGTTGAAGTGGGCGGGTTTTAGTGAGCATTTGGGCTGGAAATCGTCAACCCGATCTGGCAACACTGCTTGTGATTTTAATAATGCATTAGTAAATGCAGAAATTAATATTAACTAAGTTTATTAAATGCTTTAGAAGTATTGTTTATTCTTACTTCATGTTAACTAATGCAGTCAATGTTAATTAATGAACATTATTGAAAAGTGTTACCAACAAATTTGATTTTAAGTGCAAATAAGCTTTACAGAAAGTAATGGTGTCATTATTCAGCCTTAATTTAGTTCAGTGTTCAATTTACTTTAATAAGTGTCAATGTTGCAAGTTCATAAATAAATTCAAGTTCATTTAAGTTCATTTAAGTTTAATAACAGTGTTGATGTTGCAGAGCTCATCACTTATAAAACTAAATAAATGCAGCTTGTAAGCAGCTCTAAAGACAACAATAGTATAATTTTTTAGCTTGATGTAGTTCAGTGTTGATTGAATTCAGTTCAGTGTCAATGATGTAAAGTTTTGAAAGCAGCTCTACAGCAGACAATAGTGTCAATTCAAGCTTTGTTCTCATCTGACAGTGAGAGTGTAGTCAAATCATTAATATTACTGAATATTAATTGTGTTTAAACCTCATCTTTTAAAACCAAAGTTTATATCTGTAAAACTACAAGCCCATTGATATTATGAGACAGTAGGAGTCAGTCACCATCTGCAGAGTCTGTATCTTCTGCTGAAGTTCACATATCTGAGACTCATACTGGTGTTTCATGCTGCTCAGAGTCGCCTCGGCTTTTTTAGTCTCCTAAAAAAGAATAGAATCAATTCGCAGGTGTTAAAAATGATAAATCTTCACATTTCATAACATTTCTAAAACAAAAAAAGGACTAAAATAGTACACACAATGGGCAAAAACACAAAAAAGTAAAATTTACAATGATAAAAACAGTCCTAATAATCCTAATGTGTCAGCATAAGATGGAATCATGACTGCAAGTCAAAATATTTTTATATAATATTTTTTTCAAACATAAAACATTAAAATAAGACACCTAAAAGCTCAATACTGAAGTATAAAACTGAGATACTTTCTAAAACATTAGAGCATGATAATTAAGGTAACAAAAGGTTTAGGAATGTCAGTGCACTAATGGAAACAAATGCTTTTTTCTTTTCACTTTTCAAAGGAACTTGAACAGGTGCTGTTAAACAAACAGTCAGTTCATTTGATATTACGTAATGTGATAAGTCGTGGAACACAGGTCTCAGATAAGGAACGGGGTAGGGAACAAGAACAAATGCAGGACTGTCAAAAATTGTCTGCACTAAAATGTGATGTCACGGATAAATTAAGCCTTGACGCTCACATGATTTGGCTGGAGCCCAGATCACAGCAAACACCTGTGGCAGTTCATTTAGGGCTGTGTATAACTCCTAACTCACAGTAAACAGAGCGCTGTATCCATAGAAACAATATAAATACAAGCGCTGTGGTGATATATAATAATCTTATAATAATAAATGTAATCCTTGATTACAGTGATGATAAAAAAATGAATATTTCTGAACTGAGGGATGCAAGCAAAAGAAGAAAAAAAAAAAAAGTCCCCTTCCAGAACAACAATTTACAGATAATGTACTCACCCACATGTCATCCAAGATGTTCATGTCTTTCCTTCTTCAGTCGTGAGGAAAACATTTTATAACGGATTTGTGATCGTTTGAAGCTGCATTTAAACTGCATTTTGAAAGTTCAAAATCGGGGGACCATATCAGTCTGTTATATGGAGAAAAATCCTGAATTTTTTCCCCTCAAAAAACATAATTTCTTTATAATTGAAGAAAGAAAGACACAAACATCTTGGATGACAAGAGGGTGAGTACATTATATGTCAATTGTTGTTCTGGAAGTAGACTTCTCCTTTAAACAGTAGTACTAAACGTGATGAACAATGTGATCATCATTTATCATTATGGTAAATATTTATAAATATACTGCACCTGTTCTATAAAATAAACCTTTTTCATACTACATTTATATACAGTTTATGAGCTCCATGTGCTCAGTACATGACAGAATATCAAGTGCAGTTACAGGCGTTTATGAGGGACAGTATTTACAGTGTAAATTGCTTATCTTAATGATGGGTCATGGGTGGATAATCTGAGTACCTTTTCCACCCTAACTGAAACTGAATAAAGGTTTCACTGTGGGCGGAGATTTTGCGATACAGAAATCATGTTTTCAAGTTAAAAAAAAAAAATCTAAACATGCTTAAAACAAGAATTTACTTGAGAACTTAATAATAATTCAGCAAATTTGCAAAAAACAAATAAATATATATATATTAAAGTTTAATAAAATAATAAATATAAATATATTAAATTAAATATGTGTAACATAATAATGCGTAATGCTACGTAAATGTTGGTCACAGACACAGATATTTACCTTAACCCTTTAAAGGAGAAGTCCACTTCCAAAACAAAGATTCAAATGTAATTTACTGACCCCCTTGTCATCCAAGATGTTCATGTCTTTCTTTCTTCAGTCGTAAAGAAATTATGTTTTTTGAGGAAAACATTTCAGCATTTTTCTCCATATAATGGACTGATATGGTGCCCTGATTATGAACTTCCAAAATGCAGTTTAAATGCGGCTTCAAACAATCCCAAATATGGTTGTAAACAATCCCAGCCGAGGAAGAAGTGTCTTATCTAGCTAAATGATTGGTTATTTTCATTAAAAAAAATACAATTTAAATACATTTTAATCTCAAATGCTCCTCTTGTCTTGCTCTGCCTGAACTCTGTGTATTCTGACTCAAGACAGTTAGTGTATGTCGAAAAACTCCAACTGTATTTTCTCCCTCAACTTCAAAAATCATTTCAAAATCATCCTGCATTGCTGCAGAAGTACCGACACAGTCTTTGCAAAGTGAACATGCAAAGAAGATCAAACACCCTTAACAAAAAAGGCAAAACAGTGATATAGGACAATTTGAAGTTGAGGGAGAACATGAGATGGGATGAACCGGAACAAAAACAGTCCAGGCAGAGTAAGACAAGACGAGCGTCTGACAATAAAAAGTATATAAATTGTATTATTTTTATGAAAATAACCAATCGTTTAGCTAGATAAGACCCTCCTTTCTCAGCTGGGATCATTTACAACCGCATTTGGGATCGTTTGAAGACGCATTTTGGAAGTTCAAACTCGGGGCACATTATATGTGAATCTTTGTTTTGGAAGTGGACTTCTCCTTTAACTTTTATAATTCATAAATTAAAACATTTTGTAATATGATTTTGATGTATATTTTCCATGGTAATGCAATATCTGATTTTAAAATGGCTTTCAAAGGATGAATTTTGAGATTTTAACTGATATATAATTTCTTATGATTTCTAGAGCATGATAGGGAAATGATAGGTCAGAACTCCTGTTATGATGCAGATTTTTTTAAGTTGCACACTTGACATATATTAATCTATTACTTTTCCTACATAATTTGTAGCACAAAGATATGGTAAAATATCTACTTAGGAGTCTTAGACCTTTCTAACAATATATAGTTTGTCATGTTGTGGTGAAGTAATTAAGCTTCACCACAAAAAATAAAGCTTATTTTTTTGAGGAGACACTGTGTCCCTTGCCTCCTCGGAGGAAACGCCCCAATACACGCGTACATATTATTCCCGATGTTAAATTAGGCAAATTCTGTTTTTCTCCTGACCTGTAGACGTGTGTTTGTCTCTGCGGTGTGGATGCGGTGATCCATCTCATCCTCCATCTCACTCAGCTGTATAGCTGTCTGATCCTGAGCTCTGAACAAACACGAGCAGAACACACATTGGCTGTCACATATGCAGCAATGCACAATTGATGAAATTCTCTTAATGTTCAACCAACAACCAAAGAATGTTTTTTGAAAAATGTTGACAAACACACAGTTTGGGTTACCACTGACTTTCATTGTATGGATTTTAAAAAAAAAGTTCTACAGAAGAAAAAAAAAAGTCAAACAGGTTTTGAGCACAATATGATAAAATGACAGAATTCATTCTAACATTTTTAAGTTCTCAAAACACATTTTTAATATGGTTTCTGGGTGCCCCTCCTACATTTATACATGATTATCACTCCCAAAACACAGCAGTGTGCGTGTTTAAGGCCAAATAATGTCATGCAGATAACAACCTATGCACTGTTCCTGACCCAGAAATCAACAAACAGTAAATTTAGCATCACATTTGAACATCACAGAACTATAAACAATAGATCACTTACAAATTGCAATCCATTACTAAATAATAAAAGAGGTGCACTCTTAAAAATGAAGGTGCTTTAAAGGGTTCTTCAAGCGATGCCATAGAAGAACCATTTTTGGTTCCACAAAGAACCACTCAGTCAAAGGTTCTTTAAAGAACCATCTCTTTCTTAATCTGAAGAACCTTTTAAGATTTAATCAATAACATGATCTACTAATAAACTCAAACTCAGTGATGTATTCTAATAACCTACTTTGAGACAAATTTACTGCAAAATACATAGAATACAATCCGCTTAAGAGCTATAGTCATCTGTCACTATTTTAAGGTGTGTAGATATGTTGGCTGATTTAAAATGTTTCATCTTATACGCTTGAGTATATAACTTTGAGATTAATTCAGTCCTGTTATAAGACATGTTTCTCTCAACTGTGTACCGTATAATTGTTGTTTCAGTTAATGTTCTACCATGCGTTAGTGTGTTAACAGTTTTTTCTGTATGCTGTAGCTATAGTGCACTTGTTATATAATAATGAAAATTTGCCTTAACTGATTATAAAATATAGTTCACCCAGAAATGTAATTTCTGTTACAACTGCTCACCCTTAGTGAGACTTGAGTTCACCTGAACACAAATGAATGCATTTTTAACTCTAACTCTTTAACTCTTAACTCTTTGTGATGTGTGTTTAGCTACATCATGCACCGAGAGATCCAAGAAAAAAAAATGCCACAGTTGCACATTGGCATTCTAAAAATTTATTGTTCGTAACATGTTGATGAAATGTTTTATTTGTTATTTACATTTGATTAAGGCCCAATCCCAATTCTATTTTCTACCCCTTTACCTACCCCTCGCCCCTTCCCCTTGCCCCTTGAAACAAACTGGGAAGGGGAAGGGTTAAAAATGTTCCCCTAAGAAATGGGACACCACTACTACACTGTCATACGTCATCATACGTTGATACAGTGACAGTTTCGCTGTTTTCTCCAACATTACACAACTAATTAAACTCGATCTGTACATTCTTAACTTTAATGCAGAATTTAGATATTAGCCGTCAATCACTCCCTGTCACCGACACTGCGCTCCGCTGAAACTCGGAACCGGCCGTTTTTTCTCTCTCTCTCTCTCAACCAACCTCTGTTCCGGATTTGTAAACTACATTGAAATTAGGGGTGTATGATACGACGATTTTTGATTGTGGACAAATAAAATGTCTCCACAATCTGCTTTTGAAGAAATATACTAGATTTCGTGCTACAGCGCACACTCTGTCAGACGCAATTCTGGCGCTTAGTCTCAGTATACTTTACAACGCGGCATACATTCACATCAAATGATAACTCAGCTTCAGAGTTCCACTCACGCAGGGGCGTAATTTCCACTGGGGACACACTTTTCAAAATCCCCCCACTTTCAAATAGTTTTGTTAAATTAATGTCTTGTATTGTAGAATGTACGCTCAGCACCGCCGAGAGTTTAGCGCCATCGTTAAAACGAAACCGAAAGTAAAACGCGCGCGCGCATTCAAAAGCAATTTTAATACCCCATGTTTAGAGAGCGACTCCCTAATGTGCGCAAATTAGGCTACATAATATATCTAGGCTGTAGGCTATAGGTTGTGTAGTTGTATTTAATGCAACCTTAATATTCACTTGGTGCTCCTAATTTTTTTTTTTTTTTGGTGCTCCTAACTTTTTGAAGTTGAAAGCACCAGTGCTACCAAGTAAAAAAGTTAATTTCGAGCGCTGTAAATAAAAATATATTTTCTAATATCGTGCAATCAGTGCTATCCGCTAGCAAACTTTAGCAATTTTTTTGCAAACGTTTCTTTACAGAACATCACCGTAAACACAAACACAAGACTGAAGGTAATATACATATAATGAAAAATTGTCATAAAAATCCTTATTAATGGCAAAAATTGCTTACATTTATGGGTCTGCTTGCTCGAGTGAGCAGCCATGTTGGAAATTTCTCTTAGCCCTTCGTTTGAAGTGAGGTCCCGAAAAATCTTCGTTTGGAGGGCTATCTAGCCCTTCCCCTTCCCCCTACCCCTCCAACCAAAAGAGAATTGAGACACCCTACCCCTACACGTGAACGCGCCAAACGGAGGGGTAGGGGAAAGTGTAGGGTAAGGGGTAGAATTGGGATTGGGCCTAAATGTCTAATATTCTTACAAAAAAAAAATCTGAAGAACCTGCTTTCACAACAAAAACATTTTGTGAAATATAAAGGTTCTTCAGATGTTTAAGGTTCTTTATGGAACCATTTAGACAAAAAATGTTATTCTATGGCATCATGAAGCACCTTTATTTTTAAGAGTGTAGTTAGTAACATAATCTATTACATTACACACATTTTGGTTTGATTACTTTTGGATTACTTTTGGCACAACTCGTTTCCACACTGATTTGAATTGATAATCTTGCACCATATTGATATAAAATATAAAGAAAAGAAAATGTATTCCATCCTTTGTTATCAACAAGATGAAGTGCATCACATCAGGGTTTCCAAAAATGGAGTTTGTGAAGGAATTGCAGGGAGTTTGTGAAACAATGAAGCTAATTAATGAAATCTTTAAACATGTTAACAATAATAATAATAATAATAATAATAAAATCAAACTGATCAAAATAAATCACTAAAAATATTGAATATTTCATTTGTTAATATGCTGCTTAATAATTTGTCTTTGCAATTCCACAAAAACACTTATACAAGTAATTTTTAGAAAATAAAAATGTAAAAGATAAAAAGAATTAGGGAGAATCAATAAGATTATGAATAATTTCCTGCCGTTTAGTGAATATTTTGTAATAATGTAATAGTAAAAAGCAGTGTTGGGGGTAATGAATTACAAGTAACGCGAGTTACGTACTATTATTACTTTTTCCAAGTAACTAGTAAAGTAACGCATTACTTTTTAATTGACAAGAAAATATCTAAGATGCTTTTTTCAAATAAGTAACGCCAGTTACTTTCCCCCCATTTATTGATTAAAGGCTCTCCTGTCCCCATGTTGACAGAAATCAAGAGTAGGACGTTAGTTCTAGAATAAATGTAAACATGCATTAATTCATCTCACTCACAAAAAACTGATTCAGTATTCCTCAAAATGAATAAAAACTCAGAATATGACACAAACCTGCAATAATTAAATATGTTAAATAATACAAATATCCTTTATGCATTTAATCCCATTTTATTAACCGATGTCTTTGCTGCTGACCTTCGATGATCCAATTCAACCATACTAATAAGCAAAAACTACTCAAGATAATCTAACATTTGTCTTCCTTTTTTTTATTGCTGAAGAGTTGACTTTTTTTCCTTCTGTGCTCTACTGTACAAACGTGAATTTACTTTTCTCAAAACCAAAAATAGAACTTTTTTTTATTAAAAACAAACAAGCAAGCCCTGCCCAGATTTGAAAAGTAACGCAAAAGTAAAGTAACACATTACTTTTCATAAAAAGACTGTAAAAACTGTAGTCTGTTTATGAGTATTCTAAAAAAAAAAAAAAGTAATCTAATTACAAGTATTTAATTTTGGAAATCTGATTACCTAATCCAGATTACATGTAATCAGCTACTATCACTTATGACCCTATGAAACCAGTCATAAGTAGCAATAGCCAATAATACATTGTATGGGTCAAAATTATTGATTTTTCTTTTATGCCAAAAATCATTAGGGTATTAAGTAAAGATCATGTTGCATGAAGATATTTTGTAAATTTCCTACTGTAAATATATCAAAACTTAATTTTTGATTAGTAATATGCATTGCTAAGAACTTCATTTGGACAACTTTACAGGCGATTTTCTCAATATTTTCTGAGAACCCTTTTGAGAGATTTTTTTGCACCCTCAGATTCCAGATTTTCTTCTTCTTGACCAAATAATGTCCTATCCTAACAAAACCTACATCAATGGGAAGCATATTTATTGATGTATAAATCTCAATTTCATAAAATTGACCCTTATGACTGGTTTTGTGGTTCAGGGTTACATATAGCAACTCAAGAACCCTAAACAACCAAAAACAGATTGTGATACAAAGATGTTGGAAGGAATTTCTGACAAAACCCTGATGATTTGAACTCCACCCAGTTTTTAAACTCCTGGATGGAAAGTACAGTAAAGAAAACCTGGTTGCCACATGATTATGTAAGTATGTATGCATGAGTTTGTGTACCTTTTCACAGCAAGTGCCAGATGCTCCATTTCTGTGTTCAATATTCGTATCTCTTTGATGAAACTGAGAAGAACTCTTTCATACTGAGGGACAATTCTGGGCTCCGTCAAACTGATGTTCTGGTACAGAGTTGATATCTGATCAATCCTACACACATAAAAACAACAGAAACACAGTTTAATGACACAGGGTTCAGATTAAGGACAATCACGTGTTTCATTATTTAATCCAGCGGAGTCTAATTACATCACTAACATGACCTGGAAAAGATGGTGCCAGGTTGTGAATAACTGCATGTGTTTGAGCCTCATGACTTTGCTGTTCTCTTATAAAGTAGCACTTGTGTCATCAAATGCTATGGCGGATGAATGAAATAAGAGAGGTATTGAGAACCCACGACTAATCAATGTTCTGTCGACTTTAGCGTGGTGCAACGGTGATGTGTCTCATGTCAAGCCTCTGGCTAGAATCAACTCCACTGACCCGTCATGAGATACATCAAACTTCATTTAAACAAAAACCACCATCAACCAAACAAAAGCTGAACATCTCATGACCTGAACTTTTAAAAGTTGGGAAATTAAAACACATGATCATAAAGAACATCAACACAACACATATATGAAACAACTTCTCAGAAAAGAAAATTCCATTTACATGGCATTTAGAGAAATAATTTAACATATTTCTGAAACTGTGTGTTTCCGGAAATCTGTAGATTATGTTAAATGGGTGGTGATGTACCTGACAGGATATTTGCACAGACTGATAAACACAACTAGGTCAGATATATTTAGGTATTCTAATATACTGTATTAATACCTTTCATTTTGAAATGTGATACTCTTTTATTTTGACTTTTCAGTCATACATTATGTGAATATGTTCAACAACTTTAGTTACCCAAAGAGTATTTATCAAACACAGAACAGCTGCTTCCCTAATTGTACACTTTTAAAAATAAAGCATGAAGAAACCATTACAAAGTCAAAAATATTCTTCAATCGCATCGCTGTGAAAACTTTTGGAACCTTTATTTTTTTAAGTGTAAAAATAAATAAATAAATAAATAAATAATAGAAAATAAATTAAAAAATAATATATGGTTAATAACATAGAATAGTAATAATAATAATATAGTATAATTGTTTTACTAACAAACAACATTTTTCTTCACGTTGATACTTAAGAGAACTTGAAATCATAAATCATGTTTCAACTGACACACACCCATAAGTATTTAACAATTACATAAAATATATATTGAATTTATTTAGTAGTATAATTGTATTACTAATACATTTTATTTTTCAACATATTCAAGCTTAGAGACTAGAGTTTATAGATTTGTCCAACTCAAAATCATAACGAACTGGAATTTTAGGAATACACATAATAATTAGACTTTGTGTGCTTTTGTTTTCCACATTTATTTATTTATTTGTCATGTTAGAAAAAAAAATCCTATAAAAACATACGAACCATTACAATATTTTAAGACTGATACCAAATTACCATACATTTCAATTGGAGTTCTGAAGAAAAAAAAGTGTTATTTATTCCTTTTGTAAGATAGATAACAAAAAAAATGTCTTTTAAACGTAAGTGTCCTGATGGAAAACTAGTCAGGAATGTTATGAAACGTCATATGCATTCATAAAAAAATAAATAGAAAAAAAAAAGAATTTCCATTAGGAACTTTAAAGATACATTTGAATGATTTTTTTTTAATTGGAACACTGTACAAACTTCCTCACGCATTCCTTCAGGATTTAAGATGACAGCTACGGCAAAGACAGCCAGGTGTTGTTTTACCTGGGGATGAATTTGAGCTGATCCCCCAGGCGGGATTTAAAGTCCTCCCAGGCGGCGGAGAAACTTTCCCCGGCGTGTTCGCTGCTCATCTCCTCGTCCTTCAAGAAGTGTGACTCCTGAAACCCGTCCATAAACTCCTCCAGATTGATCGTGCCGTCTTGGTCGGAGTCAAGTCTGGAGAAAAGCGCATCTACCTCTGTGGACCGGACGTGCAGCTCGGAACATATTTTGACAAACTCCCATTTTTCGATGCGTCCTGAGTGATCCACATCACAGGCGTGGAAGAGCTGGCGAAGTCTCTCCTTCTGAGCGTCAGACTCCATGACTGCTCCACACACGTATTATTTAGCAAGCATTATAAGAGCGACTTTTCAAACGCTGTTGACCTTGTGGTATCATACTTGTACACTGGCTCTATGAGTTCAGTGAGTGGAATAACGCCCCTTACACAAACTGCGTTAAGTAAACAAACTCGTTCAACTGTTTGAGGCGTTTAGTTTGCAGCGGCGCGTCACGAGGTGTTTACAAAATAGTCAAGAAATACCTGACGATAAAATATTGTTTATAGTAACAAGAAAACTAACGTAGCATTCATTTTATTACCAGATTTCTACAACGCAGAGTTATATAGAGGCATATACAGTGGCAGGCCTACCGCATTTTGAGACTCTTTACAAAAAAAGGGTAGGAAACAAAAACGATCTTGAAACCTTGAAGAACGAAGTCCTTTTTTCTTCTTTTTGAACAAAATATAAGTAAAGCGAGGAATTTTATTTAACATTCATTTTATATGAAGTTCGCCATATTTGCAACACCGTTTCCAAAAATCTCAATACAGTTTAAAAACTGATGTCATTACTTTCCGTCAATAAGCAAACATTTATACTTTTAGTTTTAATGCTGTTATTATTCAAATTAAAGCAAAATTGGCAACAGGAGTGCATATTTAGCCTCACTCCGGTAGTGACCAAAGTAGTTTGTGGTCCACTTGTTGGTTTGTACTTTGTACAATCAAACAAATTAACAAATAAATAATACATGTGGTGAAAATTAAGCATTAAAAAGCTTTTTTTCTTTATGTTCGATAATGGTAATAAAAGTGCCATTTATTTTTACATACACTACCAGTAATAAGTGTTTCAATGTTTTTTTTTAAGAAAGTCACTTCTGCTCACCAAGCCTGCATTTGTTTGATCCAAAGTACAGTAAAAATTTTGAAATATTTTTGCTATTTAAAATAACTGTTTTATATTTGAATATTTTTAAAAATGTAATTTATTCATGAGATTTTAAAGCTGAATTTTTAGCATCATTACTCCAGTCACGTGATCCTTTAGAAATTATTATACTATTCCAATTTGCTGCTCAAAAACATTATTATTATTATTATTTTGTTGAAAACAGCTGAGTAGAAGTCTTTCAGGTTTCTTTGATGAATAAAAAGTTCATAAGAACAGCATTTATCTGAAATAGAAATATTTTGTAACATTATAAACATCTTTATTATTTCTGTTGATTAATTTAACACATCCTTGCTAAATAAAAGTGTTCGTTTCTATCATTTCTTTATCCAAAAAATAAAAATAAATAAATAAAATAAAACTATACTGACTCTATACTTTTGAATGGTATAGTGTAAAATGTTACAATTTTTTTTTCAGATAAATGCTGATATTTGGATTTTTCTATTCATCAAAGAAAAAAAAACTTTGCTGTTTTAAATATTGATAACAACAACAATAATAATAATAATAATAATAAAATGTTTCTTGAACAGCAAATCAGAATATCTGAATGATTTCTGAAAGAATCATGTGGCACTGAAGACTGGAGTAATGATGCTGAAAATTCAGCTTTGATCACAGGAATAAATTACATTTTATAATATATTTAAATAGAAAACAGTTATTTTATATAGTAAAAATATTTCACAATATTACTGCTTTGCTTTTGGATCAAATAAATGCAAGCTTGGTGAGCAGAAGAGACTTCCTTACTGTCCAAAAGCCTTTGTAAATATCATATTTTTCTTAAACAAATGTCCCCACCAAATTCATCAGACCAGCATGAGCTGTTGAATCTCCAATTCTATCTGTCTAAAATTGCTCCAGAGATTTGGAGAACAGCAGGTTTGGATCATGAGACAAGCACACAACTAGGCAGGACCATCTGGAAGAGAAGGGCAGCTGGGTATATTCTGCAGTTATAATGGTGTGTAAATCCTAATAAGATCTGGGATTTTATTCTTTGTATTCATGTTTTTGAATACTATTATTAAACATGTTTTGAATGCTATTATTATCTTTGTATTCATGTTTTTGTCTCAGAAAAGGATTTCAAGAAAATTACATTACTGAAATTTAAATGTTTTTAAATTCATCTGTTGCAACAATCATTATCTTCACAATGTTTGACACCAGTGGGCTCTTTATGCAGGAACAAGGTAATGTAAAAACTGCCTATGGCATGCAGTGTAATGCCTGAAACACTAGATGGAGACAAAACATGTAAGACAACCAACTATCATCAGTTTAGATGCCTGCCAAACTTAGCCAGGTATGAAAATTGATGAAGTACATGTACTGTGTGTGGGTGTCCTGTCAAATCACTTTGAGTTCATTAATGATGCCAATTTGAATATTGTGCTCATTTGCAGATCACTGAAACAAATTGCCCTTGAACAAACTCACCTAAATGACTCTCATTGTGTCTTGCATCTGCAACACAGATAGAAAATCAGATGATAAACACAGCTGGAGGAAACTACTGAAACAACACACACCACACGCCAGCACCATCTGTAACTGGCATCTGCAAACATCTCAGCTGTCCTTTAGAAACAATTTAATAATAATGATTCAATCTGATCAGTCACCGTTATACAAAATTCTGCACATAAACCTTATTGGTCATGAAGAAACATACAGGGATTCTCTAGCTGTATTTAAGAAGAGCCTTGTGCTTGTGAATGCTTTTACATCTCACTCCTGTGGCATAAAATGGACAGCTCAGATCTGAGACTGGTTTGATGTAGAAAAATGAAGAGTTTAAAAAGAAAAAAAAAAAAGAAAAGAGGCACCTGTCTTATTTCATGCATCTTTCCTGCCGAAATGCAGGAAAGGCTTAAAAATAGAGGTTAAAAATAGAGCATGTCACTGTGAAAAATGTCTGGTTCTGTTCAGCTTTGCAGGTATTAATGCACGTGATGTTCTGTTACGTTTGACAAATTATAGCATTACAATATTTAAACATTTTGATCAATACCTAAGAGAATTTCTCGGATGCATCACTAAATCTGAAGCTTATTTCATTCCAGTGAGGTGAGTGGAAAAAAAAAAAAATTTAAATAGATATATATTAATCAAGAACAAGTCTGCATATTATTATAAAATACCCAAAATCAGTTCTCATTTGAGTTAATTTAATGTAAAATAAATAAATAAATTATATATTAAAAATGATGTTATTGAAATTCTAAATAGATTTATAAAATTGTATGTTAGTGTTTGTTTAAAGTCACTGTACTCATAATATATATTGTTTAAAGTCATTGTGGCCAATAATTTTAGTCAGAATTTTTGTCATATTTATATAATTTTAACTGTAGTTTTAAACTGTCAAAAACAAGTATACATAATATTATTAAATACACAAAATCAGTCCCCAGTATTGCAAAAAGTAAGTCTTTTTTGGATAATTAAAATGATTAAATATTAATCATATGTACACTTTCATTCAAAAGTATTGGTTTATTATTATTTTTATTATTATTATTATTTTGCATCACAGAAATAAATTACATTGCAAAATAAATTCAAACAGTAAAAACCTATTTATATATTTCACAATATTACTGGTTCCCCCCCCTAAATAATTGCAGCTTTGGCAAACATAAGAGACTTCAAAACTTTTGAGCAGTAATGTAATGGGCTTAATTTTGCCAAATATCTTTAGGTTTAATCATCATAATTAACATGGTATTTAATATTTTATGATTTAGTGCTAAATTGTGAAGACAAAGATAAAGCAAGGAAAAAAGAGAATTGTGACAAGTACAGGGAAAGTATCTGTCAACCCAACAAAAAGAGAGTGAATCAGAGAAACAGAAGCAAAAGGAAAGCCATATAAAAGCAGAACAACAGAGGTGGAGAGACATGTATGATATAGCTCGGATGAAAGATACAGAGGGGGAGGGAGAAAAGAGAGTGAGACTGAAAGTGAGAGAGACCATGCTGTTAGGTAGACAACAAGTCTCAGTGTCTCTCTTGCCATGCTTGGACTGGCAGCGCTCTGGACTGACTTAGAGAGTGTGTGTATGTGTGTGTATGTGTGTGCAGCCTGAATGAGTGAGTCCAATCCAATGCACAGCACACCTCTGCAACTGTCTGTCCAAATTGCCCTTACTCCTCCTGTGTGGATGCGTGTGTGAGTGTAAACGCACATTTCTCCATCAGTGTCTGTCTGTATGTGTGTCAGACGCTGGCTTGCTCCGCACCGGGTCTCTCTGAGCTCCAGTCTCCTCGCTCTAGCGCTCTTTCAGTCTCAGTCTGAGGACGGACGCATCGTCTCGCCTCTCCTGCTGGAGTTCGGCCGCTGCTGCGTTTGCTCTGGAACACCTTTGGCCTCCATGAGTGCAGCTGAGGAAATCCAGCCTCTCCCTGGAAGGTAAGACCAACCCGAGTGTCACAGGAGCAGGGAATGTGTTATCTCATGCTTGATTTACTGAAATCAGGGGCTTTTCCACTCAAAGTTCTTCCGGGACAAATTGTGGGATGCAATTGTCCACAACTTTCCAGAGTTTCCTTGATTTCATTTGTCTGCTTTGTTTTATGTGCAAAGTAAAAATAGTTAAGTGTCAGAGCGTGCATTCTTCCACTGAATATATTTAATAAAAACAAAATACAGTAAAGAGTGTAATATTGTGAAACATCATGCCATTTGCTTAATTCGTTGTACAGTATGTGCAAATAGACCAGAATGTAAGAGCTTGCATTTAATATCAAATGTATCTGATCAAAAATACAGTAAAACAGTAATGTTGTGAAATATTATTACAGTTTAGTTTCCCAGATGCCATTTATCTGCTTCCTGTTTTACATGCAAAGCAAAAATTGCCCAAAATGTAAGAGTATGCATTCTTGCATAAAATATTGAATGTATTTGATAAAAAATACAGTAAAAACAGCAAAAAATATTGCAGTTTAAAATAACTGTTTTCTATTTGAATATATTTTAAAATGTAATTAATTTCTGTGATGCAAAGCTGAATTTTCAGCATCATTACTCCAGTGTTATTATATGATAGACATAAATAGTTTAAATATGATTATACAGAGTGTGACAATGAGTTATATGATTCATAAAAAAGTATGTGATTTATAATATTAATTAAAAATTAATTAACTACTGTATGAAGCCTGATCATTTTGTTAGATAATACAACCCTGGTTCAGAGCTTTAAAAATAATTTTGGTTTGTAAAGTTATTAATAATAAGCCTCCAAGGCATCACAAAGTATTTAGGTTGAGCTTAATTCCCTAGATAAATGTGGTAGCTTGTCTCATTCGTTTTTTTTTTTTTGCTGCAATGACTTGCACATGACATGTTTCTTCAGTCGAATGGGCATTTTGGCATCTAGCCTAGATGCTGTGACAAAAACAATGATAGCAAACTGCTTCCTGACTGCTGACGTGCGTCACCATCTCCTATACCGCTATACTTTGAAGGCTTTATATTTAGCCAAGAGTCGTTCACAGCACAAAAGCCTTCTTAGATCATGACATAAATGTCTGTGAGTGTGAAGATGGCTCTTATAGACAAAGCAAATCTCCCTTGTCAAATGTCAGAAGACTAATTTGATGGTAATTGGCTCTGCTGGAATGTAATGTCCTCCATTCAGTACTAAATCTAGTTTGTAAAAGAGTCTTGGATTGAAATACAAGCAACTTGTGAGTGTTCATATGAGTATACAAGTAATACAACAATCGAATTTTACTGAATTACTAATTACTTTAAATTTAAAGGGGTCATTGGATGCTAAGTTCACTTTTACATGTTGTTTGAACATTAATGTGTGTTGGCAGTGTATGTACAATCTACCCTATAATGATAAAAATCCATGCAGTGGTTTTTAATTAATCTGTAGAAATAATATCCCCTTTTTCAAATCGAGCCATTCTCAGATGCGGGTGTGGCGTCACACCGACAGAGGCCGCTCCCACAATAGTTGATTGACATGAGCGTCTTACCTCAGATCAGCTGTAACAGTCGACCTCCACTGATTTAGTTAGACAAGAATATCTCAGATTGAGCGACTGAGGTGTTGTGTTGCTGGATGTAATAATGAACATAGTGGTCGTCATTTACTTCTGACATCTGAGCCACTGAAGATGCAGTAGATTACGTTTGTTTGTGAAGGAAATGTGTCTCCCGATCTACATAAATGCGTTTATGTTCATGCAAGTCATTCATGATCCAGCTTCACCTGGTGAAGTGAGTATAAGGTTTTTTTTTTTATGAATCTCTGCGATCACCTTTCCTAACAACATGCTAGTTAACAAGTTTCGCGGCTAAATGCGCTAAATTGCGCAGAGAGAAGAGAGGGGCGGGGCGAGCAGAGCTCATTTGCATTTAAAGAAACAATCCTTCAGAATGAGATGATTTTTGCAGAGCTGATTTTGGCAAGGTAAAAAGGGTGTTGTTTTACAAAACCATTGAGAATTTTTAACCAAAGTATATTATAGACTTTTCATTAAGACCCTAAAAAATCATATCAACTTGTGGAAAATGGGCATCCGATGACCCCTTTAAATGTTGGTGTATGTTATATATTTTATTTTTTAAAGCATTGAAATTCCATATTAATTACTCTTAACATGATATTGTGTTACAAAATATTCTTAACAATTTTAATATATATTCACTCAAATACACTACCAATCAAAAGATTTTAAATGTTTTTTTTTTAATCTAAAAGCAAAGCAGTAATATTGTGAAATATTTTTACTCTTTAAAATAACTGCTTTCTATTTGAATACTTTTTTAAATTTCAAAGATTTCAAAGCTGAATTTTTAGCATCATTACTCCAGTCACATGATCCTTCAGAAATCATTCTAATATTCTGTAAATATTTTATAAAAATATTTATTATTATTATTATTATTATTATTATTATGAAAACAGCGGAGTAGTTTTTTTCAGGTTTCTTTGATGAATAGAAAGTTCAGTAGAATAGCATTTACAAAATCTTTCTATTCAAAGAATTCTGAAAACTGTTTTAAATATTGATAATAATAATAATAAAACATGTTTCTTGAGTATCAAATCAGCATATTAGAATGATTTCTGAAGGATCATGTGACACTGAAGACTGTAATGATGCTGAAAATGTAGCTTTGATCACAGGAATAAATTGCATTTTAAAATGTGTTCAATTAGAAAGCAGTTATTTTAAAATAGTTACTACTATAATTTTAAAAATATTACTACTTTTGCTGTATTTTGGATCAAATAAATGCAGGCTTGGTGCGCAGAAGAGAATTAAAAAACATTCAAATCTTACTGTTCAAAAACTTTTGACTGGTAGTGTAGTTCCCCTTCAGTCGTTTCACTACGACGTTACATATGGGAACTCGCTTGAGAGTCCAATCATCTCTGAGCCTTATTCAAAAGGCCAATGAACATTCATGAACATTGGCGAGTGGTATTTGCATGCCGAGCCACTCCCCCGTACATACGGGTATATAAGATGGCGGCATGCAACCACTCATTCAGATTTTCGCTTCGGAGCCTCGTCTACGAGCCTGGAAGAAAAGAAAAAGAAAAAGAGTTCCTGTGAGTTGCGCTCTCTCTCCGCTGGCGTGCTGCCAACACCAAAAGAGTGTGATCTAAAAGAGCGTTTGGCAGCCGCCAGCGAGATCCTGCGGGCTGCCGTTTTCACGGCAACAAGAAGCCTTTTGCGATCCAGCGAGCCTCCCGTTTGAGTGCACAGTTGTGCCGCGGTCCTCCCTGGGCAAACCGGGATCTAAAAGAGCAAATTTCTCACGGCTGTCGAGAGCATTTTTCCCGGGATGTCTCTCCGGCCGTGCGCTTCTGGATGTGGTAGTTTCCTCGCCTCGCTGGACGGACGTGATCACTGCCTCACGTGCCTGGGTAAAAAAAACGAGAGCACGCTGAGACAGCGTTCATGGATGGTTCATGCGTTCATTGCGAACGCATGACCATGGCCACGTTAAAGTCCCGCCGCTCGTTCGCGAGTTGGCTCCCCTCGTCGTCTTCCCGCGGCAAGTCTTAAAGGAGCCGTCAAGGTTTTTTTCGGCTGCCGCGGCGACGCGCGGGGGGGACATCCAGGTGATTATGCAGAATGCTCCGCCGGCCAGCAAAGCCCCGCGGACTTCTGCACCACCGCGTGGTCCCGTTGAGTTGCCAAAGCAGTTCGCTTCCCCGCACGCCGGGCTGAGTGTCTCCTTTGGCGCTCCTCAGGAGGTAGAGATGTCTGCTGCTGCGTCAGAGGGAGAGTCGGAAGGTGAGGTGGACAGCTCGGCGGCTCGGCGCCCCTCTGCGGTCGCCGCCCATCTGAGCTGGATGCTGAACTATCGGCTATGTTCCTCCGAACCGCCAAGGAGATCGGTCTGGAGGTGCCTAGAAACACCTCCGGCTGATCCTTCAAGGCTGGACGATTGGTTTCTGGGGAGGGCCTCCGCGGCACTGCCGCGCCCCCCCCCAGTGTCTTTCTTCCCGGAGGTGCACGAGGAGCTGGTGAGGACTTGGCGAGTCCCGTACTCGTCTCGTTCACGGCCCAGTTCCTCTCCCCTCGCCACTCTCGATGGTGGGGCAGCCGGGGGTTATGTGGCGGTCCCACAGGTTGAGCGCGCGATCATCTGGTGGGATCGGCCGCATCTCCCCTCCAGGGTGTGTGAGCTTTCGTCCGCTCTGGCGGGCAGGGCTTACCACGCCGCTGGGCAGGCTGCTACCGCCTGCATGCTGTGGCAACCCTGCGGATCTACCAAGCCCGGGCGTTGAAACAGCTGCACGAGGGTGGTCCTGACCAAGGGATTATGTAGGAACTCCGTGCCACCGCCAACTTCGCCCTTAGAGCGACGAAGGTTATGGCACGTTCCCTTGGCCAGGTGATGTCCACAGTAGTGGTCCAGAAGCGACACTTATGGTTGACCTTGGCTAGATGGCAGACGTCGACAAAGCTCTCTTTCTCGACGCTCCCATCTCCCAAGGCGGCCTATTCGGCGACACCGTCGAGGACTTAAAAACGAAAAAAAAAAAAAGCAGTTCTCGGCGGTTCAGAAGCAGATGGAGGCGCATCCTGCCCTGCCGCGACATAACGTCCCCGGGGCTTCACCCTCCGCCTGCCCGTCGCCGCGGGCGCCCCCTGCGGCTCCTAAACAACCCAGCTCCGTCCCCTGCCGAGGCACACGGTGCTAGATTGGCAGCTCGACGTTGAGCTGGCCGCGGGAGAGCGGCGCCGCGTTTCAGGGACCAGCCAGGAAGAACCGCAGCAGAGCTGCGAAGCGTCCCTGACGCGGGCAACCCAGAGGTGACGTCCTCACTCCCGTGGAGGGCCGGGAGCTACTGTCTGCTATTTCACAGAAGGATTTTCTCACCTCTGGGGTCCGGCCCCGAGTTTCCTTTCCGAGCAGTGCATTGCCTCCTCGAATTCGGACTCGGAGCTCGACATCGCCAGCGCGGGAACCAGGGAAGAAGGTAAGCGCTGCCCAGTGCAGTCAGACTTTTCTCCAGGACGTTTTT